>JAXBDA010000257.1:0-99301 GCA_036023075.1 Gaultheria prostrata | reverse complement strand
CTGGGTGTAACGAGAGAGAAAGAGAGAGAGAGAGAGAGAGAGAGAGAGAGTGAGAGGAGGAGGAAGAGGTGGTGGTGAAGGGAGGAGGTTGGAGGTGGGGTGGTGGTGGGTGTGGGGGTAAAAATATTCGGGGGGGTTTATGTGTCACTTGAAAGGGCGATGTTGAAAGACTGAAAGGACCAAACCAACAGCCTTTATATCTTTAGCATTAATTGTGTTGTTCGTGTTTGAGTCTCAATTTTAGGAGAATTCTATTCGCACGAATCGCACCCTCTCTTTTGTCCGTATCCATGTACTACTACTCCCGCGGCGGCGGATCGGGAGTTCCTATGACATCATTTGTTTGACTAGAAATAAAAAGATGTGATATAGAATCTCTTGGGATATTGTTTAGATTTCAGAATATTAATTGATAGAGAAAATTTATATTCGATATTTGTGTTCAACAAAATATAACCCTTGGAAAGCATTTTTTTGGTTAGAATACATGGTCAATAGGGGAAATCCCACCTAAATCTCACCCCATGGGATTTTATATCCCGTACGGATTGAGATAAAAAAAAATGAGTGGAAATTTGAAATCTCATTCAAATTAAAAACAATAAACACTAGGATTTTGGATTCCATATCATTCTATCTCCTATCACACCCTCCATAACCCACATAACAAACAAAGCCTATATACTAGATTACTAGTACTCCCTCGGTCCTCCCAATTGAAGTGTTGCTCAAAAGTCGTGTCATTTTAACTTTTAAATAAATATTTGTGGAAATATTACTCCTATTTTGATATTCTTTGCACCGATTGAAAGTACTCAATGAGCTTTTTTGAACAGTGCAAAAAAACTTTTAATACTCCCTCCGTCCCTAAATAAGTGTCCATTTTCACTTTTTGACTTTATTTTTAAATTGTTTATAACTTTCAATCTATAATGTATTATATAATTTTGAAAAGATTGAATTTTAGAACTCATTAATTTCTATCAAACGAGATTCATATTACATATTTTTTGCATTATAGATTGAAAATTATAGACAACTTTCGAATCCATCTGGAATAGTAACGTGGACACTTATTTAGGGACGGAGGGAGTAACTAATTCCGAAAGTATGTTATTTTTTATGTCAAAGTTATATGGTCTTTCGTATGGTACAATTAAAATGGGACAAAGAGATTACGATTTCTTTAGCCTTCCATGGGTCGCCCTGCTATTGGTACATCAATGGATGCACAGCAATTGCACACATGTATAGCATGCAACTTATCTTCGGATTGCAGATGGAGGGGGACATGTGGGGTGGCATTTCCCCACAGGATAGGTGTAGTACTCTTTTAGAAATTAGAGCGGCCTAGTTTTGGATTTTCAAGAATTGATTTTCTTAATTATTATTCAATTATTATCTTTATTTTTAAATATTATTTTTATTTTTCTTTTTATCTCTCTCCAATCATTAATTCCTATTTTGTAATTATTATCCCTATTTTTTTCTCTAACCATTACAAAAATCAAAACCAAAACCAAACACAACCAGCATATTTGCCCCATGTCTATGATATTATCCCAATAGTTTGACAAATATTACAATTACTTGTTCTTATCACATCATATTTTTTCTCTCTATTTAACACACTCAACTCTCTCCACGAAAAAAGAGAACCGACAAATCTAGGTTTGTGTTTTTCAAAGGCTGGAATGAAATCTTATTCTCCTCATAAGGGCACAAATCTAACTTCCCCTTCACCATTATCCGGTAAACACGGTTACTTAGCTAGTTCTCCTTTTTTTTTTTTGGTGTGTAAGTGTAATTTTTTGTGTGCAGTTGTGAACTCGTGTAGAGATTATAAAGGTATATCTACTTAGCTACTTTTTATAATTGGCATTTCAGTGTAACATTTTGGGGTCAATTGTAAATGAAAAATTATAAGTTATTAATAGATAACTACTTCACTCCTTTTTACTTTGGGTTTTTATATTTTTTTCCCCCTACTATTATGCTTTAGGTAATTGACTCCATAGTCATCACGTTCTGGCTCTGCCCCTTCTAAGATTCCACATAAATCTTTCGAATCGTTTAATCATTGGAATCGCCTAACCATCGATGTATTATTTTTGAAGGAATCTCGTAAAAAATAAGCTCATTCAGATATCAGTATGGAATTTATGAGGTTGTCAACATCTTGGTCCCTACAATTTAGGGACTAAAAGAAAAATGAATCGATCAAGTTCTAACAGATATCCAACTTAGCTGATTTTTTACATAATTTTTAAAAATTTTTTTTAAAATAAATGGAGTGACTGTGATAATTTATGTGGGACACAATATTGTGTGTATTTGGTGTGCCTCAAATGGTGTACACATAGTTTTATAGAGCGAGAGAGTTGAAAAACTAAAACGTACATATTTTAAAATAAAATAAAATAGGGCGGGCACGAGGCATGCAAAAATGCGTTCGGCCCGTTTTACGACTGTTTAAAGTTCTTACCCAAATTCGACTCGATTCCAAACAAATGTCCAAATTCACTCATTGGTTCATTGGTTCCGCATGAAAATCAAGAACATATGAATTTATCAAACCTTGGCGTAACTTCAAGAAGGAATAAGCTCCTCTATAGTAATGGGAGTGGAGCTTCCCATTCAATTCTGCCTTTCTCAGGCTCATATAGTCATATGAGTCACGCATTGATGATTTGAAACGTATATTATGTAGATCTCTTAGAATATTAGTACTTCCACCATGCAAACGTGTTGAGTGGATACCGTTCGATAACTAATCAGACCACATTAATCTTGAAAAAAAATACTCCCTTCGTCCCAAAATGTTTGGCACACATCCACTATTCACACCTTTCGAAAAATCATCTATATTTTTGAAGGTATAATGAATTATATATGCAATATGGATCTTGTTTGATAGATTTTGTTTACTTTTATTAAACAAAATATTTCAAATTGTAAAAAGTAGTATACATTACAAAATAAAGATGATTTTTTGAGAGATGTGAATAGTGTTATTGGCCAAATATTTTGGGACGGAGGGAGTACTAGACAAACTGGATCGAAATAATAATTTTTTCACTTTTTTCAAGATAAATGCTTTATGTATCGAACGGTATCTGATCAACATGGATTTTCACATGGTCAAAGTACTCAACGAGATCTACATACTATACGATTCTGATCACTAATATGAGCCCCGATAGAGGATCGGGAAATACTTTGGAGAGAGCTGCTTCCCTTAAAAAATAATGCGTGTTCGTTTTTTCCTCAAGGTTGTGAGATAGACATGAGTTTATTTAGGATCGTTTCACATATTGACTTAAACTGAATAATTCAATGAACTAAAAGTAAATGAGTTGATGTGTTGTGAGAAAGTAACTTTTCTCGTGAAATGCAATAAATTAGTTTTGTGGCTATTAACCGAGCTAAAAATCTAACTAGCTTGACAAATGTTTTTCAGGATTTTTTTTGTTGATATAGCTACGATGGTTAAGATTTCATTTAAAATAAAGATTCCCAAAAAAAAAATTCTGCCAATTTTCATTCTAGTAGGGTTTGACCCGTTTTATCCATATAATGTGTTCCCAAACTTATGTAGATGTTGTCCATGGCGGCTCCACAAATTTTGAACAGGGTGTTGAAAAATTACATTAACTCTACTGATTTTATTAACTAGCCATACATACAAAAAAATTATATATTAATGTGAATAATGTGAACAAAAATAAAAAAATACATAAGATGTCACAATTACATTTTCGAGGCGAATTTTGTAATTTAGGCCAAACAACATTAAATGGGCACACAAATATTAGTTTCTATTGTAGAAAATTGTGGCGAATAGGTTTAAACTTTTTTTTTGACACATGCTCTCGTTTTGTAGATATTGAGTTAATGTTGTTCAAAAAAAGTCAGAGCACGAAATCAATACCAATCGATACTTTTTTTTATTGCGCTAATATATTAGGTATTCGATTATGAATTACATGGATTAATGGATGGTCACAGTGAAGGATTAAGTCCTCAAACAAACTTGAGATAATTAGATTATTACCTGTATTTGAAATTACAAAATAGTTTATGTTGTTCAATTGACAATTAATGAGAAGCTATGGAGCCGCCTATGGCTTTTAACTGGGTTGTTTACATTGGATTAGTTCGTGAGCTAATTTTTTGGGGCTAGCTGTTCAAACTTTTTTGGGTTAGGTGTTCAAATATTTATGTGTATGGGGTTCAAATATTTTTAGTCTGTTTAAGAAAGGGATGAAGTAAAATAAAATCCAAAATAGTACTACATGTATTCTAAACAAATTTTTTTTAAAGGGTGGTCAAGTGACTACCCAAACCCCTATGTAGAGCTGCCTATGGTTGAGTTTCCCATTATTAGCACTCGTTACTTTTAGCACTTCAATTTCGCATTGCTAAAAGCATTACAAGTTTTTTTTTTTTGACTTTTAACACTTCAACTTTTAGCTAATTGGAAACAAAATGACTTTCAGCACTTTTAAACAAAAAATAAATTTTAGAATTGAGGCTCCGTTTGTCTGGACGTAAAATACCTATTTTGTGGTGTTTCCCACAAGCTCACACTTCACCGACGTAAAAAATACCTATTTTGTGGCGTTGCTCGGTCTTGCTTTCCAGCAGTTGTTTCACACGTCACCGACATTCCGACAAGAATACCGACTACTCTCTCTCTCTCTCTCCAATTGCAAGGTCTTTCTCCCTTTATAAGTTGGGACCTGGGAGCACATCCTCACAATCAAAATATTTTTGTTCTTTGAAATATTTTTCATGTGTATCCAAACACCAGAAAACAAAATCAAAACAAACATTTTACCCAAAAATATTTCACATTAAAAAAAATATTTTCATTTTAAAAATATTTTACATCAAAACAAAAGAGCCTGAGTGCTAAAAACCTCAACCCAAATGCATCCATTTTTTACCGATCTAATCTCACTCTCTTGCATCAATTATTCGCCTTCTCATGGGGTGTTCCGCTAAAGAGTTTTTTTTGTTTTTTGACTTTTCACGACTTTTTATGAGATGTATTGTGAGAGAGTGACTGTTTCAATTTTAGAAATAAACTGATTTTTTAATTTTTTTTTTTAGTTAGGGGAATAGGGTCTCAGTCCATAAATCTTGACCCTTGATCACTCTCCTCCCACAAATGACTTCTGAAAATACTATGCTTTGAATGTGACCAAGAACCTATGGTTCATTCCTATACATTTTGGGGCATTTGATTTTTCACCAGTAAACTAGGCATTATAAAGGCTATTACAGCTCTAGATTAAGGCTAGCTAGGGGTAGCAAAATCCAATGACTTGTGTCAATCTTGTCAGCAAACTGTTAGAGTACGTTTAGCTGCAAGATCTATTAGGGCTACAATTTTGTGGACCGTATGGACATGGTACTCTTGAAAATGTGTTAAATTGTCTGTATATCATGAGAGGGAAAATGCTAATGTGTGAATACACGTTAAAGTTGAAAAAGTGTATTGAAATAATACTACAGTAATGTTTAGTGGTATCCCTTAAAAAATCAGCTTAATCGGATATTGGTAAATACTCTATTGGTTTAAAAACGATAAATTGATAGAACATTTACCAATATCCGATTGAACTAGTTTTATACAAGTACCATTAAACCTTATTTTTATAAATATGAACGGCTCCGATCATTTACGTGGGACCCGGAATGCTTAAATCAACTGTACAAAAATTTCTATACGCATATGTTTATCGGTTATTCCATGCTCTTGGAGAATTGCTCCAAAAGTGTTCTACACCGCACATTGTGTGTGAGCTCCATTGTCTCCACACACTTTGTTGCGGTCATCACATAGATATGTGATGCAGAAATCCCATGGAGCAATACGCCAATACTCCATTAGCATATGGAGTAATAATTTCTTTTATGATCAAGTGAGAAAATTATTGGGTGTATCACAGAGCATTTTACATTATATGAACAGAATTGCTACTTGAACATGTATTGAGTGTTTGAATGTGGTATATTATATATATATATGTGTCTCAAGAAGCATCGTCTAATATATACTTTCTTTGTCCTTGTTTGTTGGTCAATTTTTGATATTTGTGTCATATTTTAAATTGTGTATATCTTTGAATTTATTATGGGTTTCATGTTTTTGAAACATCCATATAATAGAACTGATTGAGAATTATCAAACAATATTTATATTGCATTTTTTTAGAGATTCGTATTGAAATATATGTACAATTTTTCAAGTGGCATGGAATAGTAAAAATGGACAAACAAACAAGGACGAAGGTAGTATAGTTTCGGGGCATCAGAAGACACTGAGGGCATCGCCAATCCAAAACCCTATAAAACTTTATTTTGGAGGATCAAAGTATAAATATTATTTAAAAAGTGGTTATAGAGGGGTATACTAACCGTGCTAACTCGAACTTTGTTCCTCTATTTCTTCAAAATTCTTCTCCATTTCTATAAAATCCAACAATTCTCTCATTCCCTCCAAAATTTAAACTACTATTATTTTCATTTTTATGAAGTTAAATCAATATTGATCTCTTTTTAAAGGTATTTTAAATATCATTCTAATAATATAAATCTTATGAAAAATAAATTTATAAATCAAAACTTATATTCCAAATTTATATCCATTTAATAAAATTTTATATATCCTTCAAATATGGAAAATGGTCCTCTATTTTTCCTTCAATCCTCCATTTTGGAAGACCAACACTTAATCCTCTCAAATGGAGGAAATGGAGGGTGGGTAGGAGATGCCATAAGCATATCATAAACATCACACTACACATTTAATTGACACATGTAAAATGCTACACAAATTTGCAAAGGAAATTATTTTTTTTTGCACACTCTTTCGTACCAAAAAATCCTTTTCTTGTTCTTATGTATATATAATTACTATATTATCCTTTCATATTTACACGAGCAAAGTCGGAAATATTTCGATCGATTGAAAAAAAAGAAAGCGTAAAGTCATTACACAATCGTAGAAGATGGTGTGGTAAGAGCAAGGACACCCAACGCCCGTTGGTGCCAAAAGGCATTTTTTTGACTTGCCATATTGTCCAATTCGACACCATCGATCTTTACCTCTAGACCATTAAATTGATGATACCAACTTTCTGTACAGATCTTTGACAAATTTGACAATGCCAAAGTGATTGTCAAATTTCACTTATAGGAATTTCGACCTACGGTTGGGGACCTCTTTATTAGTATTTTTTCCGGTAAATTACTACGAGTGCTAACATCCTATATACTGTATAACCGTTGAACCTTGGATCTCGTGTGCCAATGCAGCACTATAGAACCTTTCGTTAAAACTTTTTTCTTAACATATGATGGTGGGCTAGATATGCGATGGTGAAGGAGCAGCATCTATGCTACGTGCAATGGCATCTACTTTACCACCTGAGTAAAGGATAGGTGGCCTACTCTTTGCTCGTTTGTTTCCCACACAATTGAATATGTTCGATTCTTTCGGTCGACATTTAAAAAAGTAACTTTTTTTTTAATACTCTAGTTTCGGCATAAATGACATGTCTTTGATTAGATCGGAAAGAGTATTATTTGAGGTGTACGTAAGTTGATCCGAACAACAAATGCCACGTGGACGGAAAAAACAAGGATTGGTGGCTTGGGGCCATGCTTTTAATTGTGCGGGGACCACCTACGCTCAACGCAATGACACCATATGCCACGTGCCAATGGAATGGGACCCCACCTTTCAATTTCATTTTAGCCCAGGTTTTTAAAGCTTATAATGGAGAAATTATTATTAGCTCCCATCTTATTGCACACTGTCGGCAGAAAATAATAGAACATCTGACATCTTCTATTGGTCAACTTTTTGTTTTTATTTATCTCTGTTATCTATTACTATAAGATCTTACAAATTATCTCCAAAAAAACATCAATATTTTCTCCGACTTCGTAGTTTTGAAAAAATAACACGTGTGTACATATTGATCTCATTTTGAAGGGATCGAGTTAATAAAAGTAGACGAAAATATCACAACTTGTAAATATTTTGAAAATGTATAATGAGATGAAGAATGTTGTTTATATTTTGAACAAGTCTAAGGATATGAGGACTCAAATTACTTTCTTTTGAGGGATGTGAATGCAATTTGGATGGAGAAGTTTAATTCTTTATTGAAGGTTTTGAACAATTATTTTCAAGATATAAGAGATGCTCTAACAGGAAAACAGATACGCCCTTCGTCCCATTTTGTTTATTCACTATTATAGTTTTTAATGTTTCAAATTATTTGTCCATTTGAAAGAGTTCAAGGACAACCTCCTTTGAAAATATCATTAAAAGCTAGCGTAGATCATTTGGTGTACACCAAATGTACATCACCTTGTGTACCTTGTGTTGGGACCCACCAACACAAATAATCACAGTAGTTCAATTTGTATAAATTACGTTTTGAAAAGTCTCTAGACAAATTAACTCATTTGGATATTGGTAAGAGCTTGATCGATTTCCGTCCCTGAATTTGTCGGGAAAAAATTAAATTTTTACAAGGACCCATAAACTAATATTATAAATAAATAAAGCTGCTTCGATTATTAGTATGAGGTTTTGAAATGGATCCCTCAAAGGTGGTGTATATTTGGTGTACACCAAAATGGTATACCCATAGTTGGGCTCATGAAAATAGCATTTTCCCTTTTTTTTCTTTTATGATCAAAAAAGAAAAAACAAGCACAATTTGAATTGGAGGATTTTTTTTTTTGTAAAGGTAAGTATGAAAAATGTAATGATTATATTCTTTTAATACGTTGGGTTCTCCAAATTCGACAAACAATATGAGATAGAGGGAATACAACCAGAGAAGGTTACATTCTCACTACTATCTGAAAGCACAAAACGGTGAAAAGACTAAAGGCCACTCTCTTTAAATGAGAGCTCCGTAGTGGATTCAAATTTTTTTGTACAAAAAAATACAGCTATTAACAAAAACTTACAAAATATATTATCATAACCAATTGCAGAAAAATTATAATATAAAAAAAGCAGAAGAATTAACCCTAATAAAACATGTAATAACAACAAACTTCAAAGATCCAAATCCTTATGCACACGTTCTGGACGGTCGTTAGAAGCTTTTAAGATTATTACTAATAGTTTATTAATACTTCTGTTATCGATGGCTTATAGTTGGCATTTAATGCAACTACTTTTTGTCTTTTAACATAAAAACTACTCTGAATTGAGCAATTTTTCTGTACCAAATTTGTACCACGTGGTACCCTTTCAACGCATCTAGGCCGTTCATTTTGGTTTTGGACGGTCCGGATTTGGAGAGAGAAAGAGGAAAGAGAGTGAGGAGAGAGTGTGTTTTAATCTCGGCTGTCCAATACACTTTTGGACAGCCCGGATGCAACGTTCAGGTACCACATAGGCTTGGTCACGTAGAACTCAATAATTTCCCGAATTATAGAGAGAGAAACAGAGTGGTTTAACTAACTTTTTTCTTTGCTGTGAGGAAGTATGGTAAAAGCCGCAAAGGGAAATTCCATTGCCAGCTAGAGTGATGCTATCTCGGACTACGTACAATAATGGTTTTTAGCTACATGCACTTTTGAGATGTGTATTATATGTATAGGGACACTTGAGGTTATGTATTAGCAATGTCTATACTTTTCAGTTTTCACATTCATATATTAACCTCTCAGTTTCATTTATTATTCAAAAATACTAGTCAAGACATCCAAGTTTATATTTATTCTTACGTCTTCCATCACCGGATGGTATGTACCCTCTAAATAGTGTCGTAGGTCTCACCATAATTAATTTGTGGAAGAGATGTAAGAATGTGTGTTAGTTTTTTGAAATTACGACCCCTCATTCTCTCTTCTTTTATCTCTCTACGAGGTTTCAAGAATTAGGGTTAATTCGGGGAGGAAGGCGTTGCCTCTTCACCTGCCTTTCCTTTTTCTTATCTTTTTATTCTTCTCTATTAAAATACCCAAAGATCGGATCTGATCAGTGATGGAGCTTGGCGTCGGCACTTTGGTGTAGGTGTGAGTGGCAGTGTGGGTTGTTGTGGCAACGATGGTGGTCGTCGGCTACTGTGGCAGCTGTGGAGGTGAAGGATCTTGGGTCCCGGTGGTGGTGGGGTGTGTTCAGTTAGGTCGTTGGATGAAGAAGGTGACCTTGATGTCACCGTGGGATGTTGTACGGCTGCAATGATCATGGGTGCAACGCTTTTGAGGTTGCAGGATCTGTTTCGACATTAACCTCGTTTGGTTAAGGTTGCGAAGGTAGCATAACTTGATCTCTCTCATATCGATGACAGTGGTGAGCTGCAGCGGTGGCATTGCGTGGTTCTCTATCTAATCGATGTCGACAGTGAGGTCAAGACCAACAAGTGACTGTTCTGTTGAGGTGTTTAGTTGGATGGTCGGTCCAGTGTTTGGGTAATTTTTTATTCAATCTTTTGTTGATTTTCCCTCCCCTCCTCTCTCGATGTATCCTTGTCGATTTTCTTTTACATATTGAATAATTTTGCCATTTCTAATAAAAAATAAATGCATGTAAGCTTAGATACCTCCTTAGCATTGCTTACTATTTGGGTAGATTGTTTCATACAAATGAGAAAAATGATCATATTGGGAAATATTGCATCAAAAAGCTAAAAAGTTACATCTCTACTTCTATTTTGGGAATTTCCAAACCATTTTGCTTTGTTTGCACGAAAGCATATAAGTCGATAGTGGGAGCCAAAATTTTATTCACGGGGACCCTCATTAGCACAAGACAGCTTTAGTCCACCTTCTTCTCACGTCCCTTTTCTTAGCTTAAGAGAATTTATATTTATTTTCCTCTTTGGATTCGATTTGCTTTTAGTACTTTCCCAGCTCATTTTCACTTTTCTATCACTTCTTCCCCACATTGATCATGATGGTGGTCCTTATAATCCTAATTTTTTGTTTGTTATTTCTTGTCTAAGGTTCTAATTAGCATTAATATATAGTCCGTGTCACATGCAAATCTTTGGCACAATCCATATGTACGGTTAGGGCTGCAAATGAGCCGAGCTGCTCGCTAACAGCTCCCGGCTCGGTTCATTAAGGCTCGACTAGGCTTGGCTCGTTCACTAATCGAGTCAAACTCGAGCTCGAGTTTTGGACTCGTTTACTAAACAAGCCGAGTTCAGCACGCGAATGCTCGGCTCGGAAAAGCTTGACTCGTTTAATAGGCTCGGCTCATTAAGTAAATTAGTCTGGTTCGGCTCGTTTACTACTGAGCCGAGCTCGAGTTTTGGACTCATTAAGCAAACAAGCCAAGCTCAAACATCACATAGCTTTGCTCGCTTGCAGCGCTACATACGTTGGAGTCAATATGATTATACGTACCGAAGTCATTTAATTTTGGGCTTAAATTACAATGTTAAAAAGACAAAAACTAACAGAGTTGATGAACTAATTTGCTAGTATCATCATTTTAACACAATCACAAGTTCATACTCTTAAATTGAATGCATCTTATTTTATGATACAAATATATTGAATTGTGTGACGTTCATACTCTTAAATTGAATGCATCTTATTTTATGATACAAATATATTGAATTGTGTGACGTGACAGTTTCTGTAAAGTCAAATTTGGTCATTATTGCATTAACTTTAACGTACGAGTTATTTGTCAAATTTTGACTCTGGAAGCTAGCTCACAGGTGAATTTTCACTCACTTTTTTTTTTTTTGTTGGTAATTCGGAAAATTAAAATTTCCACTCACTTCACGAGCAATACTCTTTAGCATATTTCAGCTCCTTAGTGATATTGCTTTGTAGGGGATAGGAATAATAATAATAAAAAAGAACTGTGCTTAGAGAGATGAATGGTTTTTGAAAACCAAAACGAACAAGTATGTTTTTCTTGTAAATTACTATTATATGATTTATGTTGAGTTTCCAATATTGTCTAAACGATATTCTTGGTATTTTCGGGTATTTATCTACTGTTTAATAACCTATCCAATAATAATCCTTGGCACCAGTTCAAAAAGAAAAAAAAATCACCCATGGCATGATGGAAAGGGAGCCGGAGATCCTGTAGCCTGTAGTGTGGAATCCGAGCCGTTGATCTCGGTAATTAACGGTCCGAAACATGCAATTAATGTGATGAAACCACAACCATTAATTGCATGATCAATGATTCGGATTCCGCACTACTTCAGAACCGCACTACATGATCTTCAATTCCGATGGAAAGTCGGATAGCAGCTGAACCCATGGACAGTTAAAAAAGGGGTAGTACTACTGGGCCCGCCATGGGCAGTGGGTCAATAGAATTTGCTTTTCTATTTTCTTAACTACCAAGTGTAGAATCCAAGAAGTCCTATTTGACAGAGAGTCCCAAACAAGGATCCTTTATGAACGTTGAACTGTGTCTGGGCCTTTTCGTTGCTGGTCTGTGTCCTGCACATAGCCAGTAATAGTGAGTTGGATTGCCTTGGCATTTCGTGCCCTGCCACATTTTCTCGTACTGGTTCACATGGGTTGGATTCACAAGAGGCTTTTTAGTCAAAAAGTTAGACCTTCAGGTTATGGACTTTAGCCAAGTTGTTTCCGATCGACTATTCGTTAAAAAGATGTTATTTAGTTGATATATCGTATACGTAAAGAAAATGACTTATTGGATTGGAACGGTTCATTCTCTTTAACTCGTCAAGTATGTAATCCAAGTAAAAAACTAGATTGACCGGGCATCGATAACCTTATGATTGGGGCATATATATTACTACGTACCTTACAGTTAATTTTTTACATCCTTTTTTCACCCAATTTGTAATTCAATCATGTAGTCATCAATGACTTGTAAGTTTGAAGTTTTGTTACAAAAATGGCCTGTTAGACAAGTTCTACGGAAAAACAATTCGGTCGAATCAATGGACTCTAGGTAGACCCAAATAATCCGATCGAATCACTTTTGTACGCGCTCAATCGTATCTTACAAAATAAACGATTAAAATCATCATGATTGGCTCGACGATCTCTCCAGTGGCAGTACAACCCCGTTGGTCCCCGGTTCCCGAGAAAAAACTTGGGTGACGGCCATCTCGCCCGTCCAAAAGTGTTTTGGACGATTCAGATTTCTGCCAACCCTCTCTCTCTCTCTAAAACTTCTCTCTCTAAAACCGAACCGTCCGAAACATTTTTGGACGGTTGAGATACGCACTCAAACACCCCGTATGCGGTACTGATCTATTTGCATCCGAAATTTTCTTCTCCTCCTCCTCTTTCTTTATCTAGAACTTCTCTATCTAAACCGAACAGTCCAAAACACTTTTGGATGATCGAGATTCGCGATCAGACACCACGTGTGCGGTACTATATTTGCACCCAAAATTTTCTCCGGGTTCCCATATGGTTCCACTAGCTTGAAAAAAATTATTGTATCACATGGACAGTTTTTTTCAAAGTTTTTTCATCTCCCCATACTGTTTTCATATGAACAAAATGAAATGCCTTTAAACCAAAAGTCAATGTGAAGGGAGAAAAATGAAATGCCTTTAAACCAAATCAATCCCAATCTGTACGTACGTACTGCGTCCCCTAGCAATCCTGTGGTGTGTCTGCTCGACTTTTAAGTTTTTACAAAGTGAACTTCAATAATATTGACGGTGGAGATAATTCTTCGTTCATCATCGTGTAAACGATCGTTCTTTCAAAGAACGACAATGTTAGTAACAACTGAACGGAAGGTGGCTAGAAGGCACCCCATGCTTAAAGTTGGACTCAACTTCGAAAAAATATGCAAAATATAGTAGAAAAATAAATGAAATACTCATACATATTACTATATACGAGTATTAGTTTTCCTTGGGTTGAAAAGAAATAATAATTACTTTTAATAATTTCTTTACTTATTTTGGTATACAACTGAAATAAAATTAGCTAGCTTCATTAGCTTCTTCCAATATTTTTTTCTTGGTTCAATTTTTTGCACAAATTCAAAATCCATACATAGCATGTGCGCAATTCTCATGATCAAGAGAATAAGTCACACCAAAATCATTACGAACGCAATTTTAGCCCGATCTATTGGACGGATCACGGGGACCCAATCCGAACCGAACCGGAAAAATGAAGTCCGGCCAAATTTCATTCATTTTTGTGTGTGTGTGTGTGTGTGGTGAAATTATAAAATTCATTCCTATTATTTCAGCCCATTCCCATTAAAACAGAGCAGTAAAGCTAATGGATTGGGCACATGTCAGCCCCACATGTAAAAGGCCCACAAACAATAGAGTCTGTTTAACCAGGCCAGAGTCCAAACAACGTTCCAACCGATTTGTCCCAACAATGGGCCAAGAAAATTAGTAGAGGAATCGACAGTCCGGTCCAGTTTTTGACCCAAAAAACGCCCAGGTCCACCTGATTCAGAGAAAAGTACCGCCAAGGATAAAACCCTATTCTAGTCCGAAATTGCCCTTCAACGCTCAACTACTGACCAAAGCCACTGTAGACAATTTTGTTCACCCCCACCTAATAAGGGTGAACAAAACCCTCACCCTGATTGGTTGATCCCACCATAAAATGATGTCATGCTTACCAAAGTCGAGGTCCACCTGATTCAGAGAAAAGTACCGCTAAGGATAAAACCCAATTCTAGTCCGAAATTGCCCTTCAACGCTCAACTACTGACCAAAGCCACTGTAGACAAATTTGTTCACCCTCATCTAATAAGGGTGAACAAAACCTCACCCTGATTGGTTGATCCCACCACAAAATGATGTCATGCTTACCAAAGCCCAGGTTCACCTGATTCAGAGAAAAGTACTGCTAAGGATAAAACCCAATTCTAGTCCGAAATTGCCCTTCAACGCTCAACTACTGACCAAAGCCACTGTAGACAAATTTGTTCACCCTCACCTAATAAGGGTGAACAAAACCCTCACCCTGATTGGTCGATCCCACCACAAAATAATGTCATGCTTACCAAAAAGTGTATTGATTCTGTGCCATCTCCAAATCCTCACGGAAGAGGAAGATCTAAGCCTAACATTTCCCGATTAACCAAGGACTTGTAGCCTAACAGTTATCTCTTTGTTCTCCCACAAACGAGACTAGGGTTTGAGCCTCAATAGAGGCGTTTGGGACTTAGAGCTATGGATAGGTTCTAGACTTCCTCTGGACTAACTCACTAAGGCTCTGTTTGGTTGTTGAGGAAAGAAATGGAAAAATTTCCCCTTCCCCTATTTGAGAGGAAGATGAAGAGGAAAGTTGAGGATTTTCCTTTGTTTGGTTGGCTAAAGAAAATGGAAGGAAAGTTATTGAAATGAATTTTCTCTTGTTTGGTTTCCAAAGGAAAATGAAAAGAAAATAACATTTAAGGTTGTTTTAACTAACTTTTAAACTTAAATTTTAGTTGCTTATACACACACCAGAGAGCAGGAGAAAAAAGTTAGGCTGAAAAATCAAGTAGCCACCCCAAAAATGGACATTTTAATGACAATAAAGGCATAGCAGCAAACTGTTTTTTTCCTTTCTCTTGTTTTTCCCTTTTCACCTCTCTTTCTTCTCCAGATCTTCCCCCTTTTCCCTCTCCTTTTCCCTCCATCCCTACACCAACAACCAAACAGGGGAGGGAATTTTTTTTAATTTTCCCTTCCTTTCCATTTCTTTCCCCAGCAACCAAACACAGCCTAACTCCCCCACTAACCTCCCACTGATTTATATCGAATAAAACATTTCCCGATTTAACAATTTGCCTACCAGGTCCAATATTATTCTAACCTCAAAGGTCAAAACATTGGAAATGAACGGTTTGAGTCGGTTGACTAATCTGGTCCAATGAGTAATTGATTGGACACTTTGATTGGAGTTTTGGTCTCAAAATTATCCACCATCCAAGGCCCATAATTATTTCCACTCTCTCGTAAATTGACGTCCATTTATCGCTTCAAATGAGACAGAAATCCTCCATTAAGCCAGCAATCAATCTCTCTAGCTCTAACACTTATCTGCAACTCCCACCCTACTTTGGAGTCCCTGTAGTGTCCCGATTTGACCGTCCATTTTAATCCGATCGGCTCGGATTTAATCATAACTCCTAGAAATCTGAACCATACTTTTGTCGATCGATGTGTACTGATTACCATGATATTTGTATAGATATGTTAAACTGGGTCAAAAACGCTTATGCTGTCAAGTTTACTTGCGCTTTTTTTTTTGGGGGTAAAGTTGCATGCGAATATCGGTGTATAGTAAATCCCAAAATTAACATAGACAGAGCTAGAAATTTCACTACAAATGGGTAATCTTTTTCCCAAAACACTTTGCAGGAGCGAGCCTATATAATTCATAGGAATTTTTTTTCTATATAATAGTACAGGTTTTTTTTTCTTGTAGGAGCCACCACCCCAACTAGTCCACCTCTGGCTCCATCTCTGCCAAAATATATACCTTTTAAATTATTTTTCGCGGAGAGATTTTCTTAATATTTTCTCCCTGCTGTACAAATTATATATGATCGCAACCAAAATACTAAGAGAACTTCATACTTATTATCTATGAAATTCCTGTTTTGGTATTGATTTTTTAGAGAGAGGGAGAGAGGATTGATTTGGATCTTCCCATAAATGGTCAGACGTAGGATCTCAGCCGTTGAATATAAGGGTTCACTACTCTCTAGACCGTTAGATTTATACATAAGATTTAAAAACTGAGCTCCTTTATTATATAGATTAATTAATTAATTAATAACCTATCAAATATTCCTTCTCTGGCTCTCTACCAAGATTTATATAGCCTAAACTTCTATTACAGATTCACAATTCATTCCCGTAATGGAATATTAGCTTAATCATAGCCAATTAATTTCCCTAATGGAATTCTACATTTCAATATTGATTCCATAGCACGTTTTCTATTTGAGTAATGCTACTTACACCCTTTGGGTTACACCCTGTCCAGATGTCCGACACGTGTAGGAGAGAGAGAAAGTCAGGGAGAGAGAGTGGATACGTGTCGGACATCTGGGCAGAGTGTAACCCAGAGGATGTAAGTGTAGCATTAATATTTCTATTTTCCCAAATTTCTATACATGAAAGTAATTGCCATTACTAATTACCCTAAGTTTCTATATATGAAAATATATTTCCTATTCTATATAAACCTAACGTTGCAAAACCAAATTTCATCCCCATCCAACAATAAGCACTTTATCTTCTCTCTCAAAAGTTCTGACGTGAATGTAAGGAAAAAAAATCCCTAGTTTTTACTTTGATTTTTTGTGTTGCTATTTTTTCCATGTTAAAAATATTTAATATGTTCTTACTTTTTTTCCTTTCTTTTCTTGTTCGTGACTGTTTTGTTTTATTAATTTAAGACTTGAGGCAGTAGTTGATATTCCACTCTTATTTTAATTTGTTGATGTTGGTGAGTGTGGGTTATTTAAATGGAATTGATTTTAATATAAGTTTTGATTTGT
Organism: Gaultheria prostrata; assembly: GCA_036023075.1. Classification (NCBI taxonomy): domain Eukaryota; kingdom Viridiplantae; phylum Streptophyta; class Magnoliopsida; order Ericales; family Ericaceae; genus Gaultheria; species Gaultheria prostrata. The sequence goes on along the minus strand of JAXBDA010000257.1, from coordinate 81,825 downwards.
TAATCTTCATAATTTTAGGTACTCTAAAATATAGTTTTACAGAGATGATATCTCAGTTTTAAGCAAACCGTGGTTTGATACCGAACCGTATTTTAATGGTTTGGTTCAATGCCTTTTGTTTATGGTACGTATTTTATTTTGATTACCACCAAAATTTTTGTAACCATTTTTTTTTTTTTTTGAATGTCGTTGGCTGCTCTTCCTCCTAAACAAGAGTGGGACTGGTCTGGTTGTGCCATGTATTGAATTCGATATGTTTCTTCAAAAAAATTTGACACAGGATGATGGTGTCACCCTACAAAAAAATGGGTTTCTTGGTGTCCTTGTCTTCGACGTTGGCACGAGAGAATCCTTCAAGTACTCACCAAAAGGTTTCACATTATAGGTTTGGGGGGAGCTGGGGGCCTGAATTTGTTCGCAGACTAGGTCTAAAGGAAGGTGAGATCATCGCATTACGCTGTGTCCAAAATCCACACTATCCCAACCAAAAAAGGTTTGAATTTACCGGGCAGTGAAATCCAGAAAGACTCCGGCGAGATGTGTCAACGTCAATGATTGGTCCGTTCGATATGGAATAACTCTGAGTTAATTAAGTAAATCAATTGTTATCCTATATATATATTATTTCAGGGAATTAACTTATTGTTTTGTTTAACCGATCTTTGATTCACGGGAACTTTTTTTTTTTTAAATTTTGAATGAGTTCGAAAGAGAAATTTAAAGCGCATTAGATAAGAATCCCATTATTTAAATTATTTACGGCAATGTCAATCCCCTTTCAAATCTTTCTATCAAACCTAATTTCCAAAACTGATTGTAGCAAACACATGGAAAAAATTCTTACGCAGTAACATGTAAAATAGGTCGAAGTTTGTTTGATTGTGGGTTGTTGTGATGAAATGCTTCATGAATTGTGACAATTTAAAAGTAGGCCGAAGTTTGTTTGATTTGAATTTTGATTAAGCATGTGCAATTGAATTTGCCCCGTGTACAGCACGGGTTTCATGCTATTATATTATTGCAGAATGGGTTTTAGTGAAGAGGAATGTGGACGCGATAAGTGACACTTACATAAGAAGTTTGGGCGACAAGTGGCACTTACATAAGAATGTGGACGCGACAAATGACACAATTTCAGTGAGTATAAAATTTTAAAGTAACACATGTGGCACTCTCTATTACCACTCTCAAAAGTTATCCAAATATAGATTACATGATATAAAAAAATTTACCTTATTAAATTGGTCAAGATTTATAGAGAAGATAATCAATGAGGTCATCTTAGATTTCAAATTATTTTCAATCAATAAGTCGTGCAAAAAATCAAGTATGATAAATTGGTCAATAATTCGATTATTGAGCCCAATAATTCGAGGAATCTGTCGAGATTTTTTAATTTAAATAGAAATCAAGTAAGGTAAATTGGTCAATAATTCGTTAATTAAGTCCAATAATTCAAGGAATCTATCAAGATTTGTTAATTTAAATTCAAAATGTATTCAGGCGTTTATGGAAATTAAAAAGCGAGCACTGTAAAATGTCTTCTCCTTTTGATTTCAAAGTCCGGCCAAACACCTCAAAATAATGGAATTTGAATAATGGAAAGTTCTTGGCACATCCTACAAGATGAAAATCATCATTTAAAAGAAATGCACATTTATTGCAGCTAAAAGAGTCTATTCTTAACTATTTGTTTAGTTTGAACCTTGAAATAATTGGGGGCATCCCATAGCAATACATTAATTTCATTTTGATTTTTCAAATGGAAAATTGCACGAAGTTCGGCCCGCGAAAGTCTTGAGCCCGGCTCTGCTAGCATGTTTTCAAAATCATGTTACCTGTAATCTGAAACATTGCATGACAAATTCTGAAGTAAATTTAAAAATAAAGGTGTGAAAAATTATTTTTCGAATCTGAAATCCAAATATGTTTCGCAAATAAGGAAGTGACTGGGCAGAAATTTCTGGATCGATGATGGGTAGGAAAGTCAAAAAGTTTTAGAAGAAGGTGGCCGGGTTGTCCTGTGAATGCGGTGGATCGAAACTGTTACTGCGCTCGTGTACATCGCTACATATCCGAGCATCACTTTTCTTCGTCAACCATAGTAAATTTAGTAAGTAGTGGAGTATTAGATTACGCTTGCTCGTTTGTTTCAGCGTAAAATAAAATATATGATTCAAACACATATGACTCAACAAAAGTGAATTTAGTAATTCCACTCAATAAGAATGGACGGCCGAGATTCTCACTACAATCCTGTAGTGGAGTTGCTCACTACAGCTCCCCGGACCCTTCACCTGTCACATGGGTTGGTGCAATTATAAGTACACCCACAAGGGCTACTAATATTATAGGGTTCAATAATGGACAGTAAACAATTTATAGAATAATAAAGCACAATCAAAAAAAAGTTGTAACACTGGACAATCATGCTTCAATTATTTTGTCTTCAATTATTTCTCTACCACTTTCATTAATCAAATAATTTAACAGAATTTATACAAAAAAAATTACAAATCAAATAAAGCTGTGTAACTCTCGTTGCCCATTTCGCCTTTTCTCACGGCCCTGCCGACCCTTGCGGTCGGTAGGATCCCCCAATTATTCCACTCCGATTCAAACTCGGGACGACTCGGTGGTATAGTCGGCCCACCTATTTGCCATCTCCATTACATCCTCTTGGAATTCCTCAGTAGCTCACCATCTCATTAAACCGCGAAATGAATTTACACAAAAAATTTACGATCCGAAATTAATCAAACCCCTCAATTGTATTAAAGAAATTCCTCCCGGGAACTAGTACCACCACACTCTGTCAGACGGCCGAGTCAACATGGACGTACCAATTTGCGTTCTCCCTATGTCTCATATTGTTTGTCTCTTTGTTATTGCCCTTTTAATCCGATCATAGGTACTTTTTGCAAACTTTTTCTCTCACCCAATCAAAACATCTTTCGAATGGTGAGAAAGTTGGAAAAGTTTAGCACAAAAAGTACATTGGTCCGATTAAAAATGTGATGATTCAAATAGACAAATAATATGAGACGGAAGAGATCATAAGAACCGGAGTGGATCCCATTCTCTATTTACCAGATGGACTTGTCAACGAACCCGTTAAGGAGCGGTCGAGATTCGGGCCAGAAATCCAGGTGGCAGTATCTCTGGAAATCCTCAAGGTTCGCAAACCGGATCGAGTTACTGGACTCGGCCCGGGTTAGGAACCGGAGCATTTCTTCGAATACGGACTCCTCGCAGGGAATAGTTAATGGGCCCGTATTGGTGAACCCGTACTCTTCCTCGGCCTGGACCAATAGCTTTTGGAACACGGGGTGGTTCAAGTACGTCGTGCGCACCACGTACCTCCTACAACCGGTGCCAACACACACCGCCACGTGCCCGGCGGGCACGTCGGAGGGGATACCGCGGCGGCGGGTGGCGCCCAGCGCTGCCTTCTTTCGCCATTGCCGGAGCATCTGACGGAGTCTTACGATGTGGCGGATTTTGCTGCAGGATGACATTTTTTTTTCCTTTGAAATTTTCCTGAGAAAGTGATGGAAAGTGGGAGAAAGGAGTTGAATATATGAGACTGTTGGAGGAGTTTGGGGAAGGTGGGGATAGAGAGGGTGGTTTTATATAGGGGCTGACAGGGGCTGAGGGCCCTTCTTTTCTTTGAAAGTAACAGAGAACAGTCTGTATAATGTCCATCATTCAAAAAAGTACTTTTAATGGTTTAGATTTCGTTAAAAATATGTAATCGTAAAGTTCTATTTTTCGTAAAAAGAGTCTATAATGAATCTGGATCAGTGATTATCAAAACGAAGGATCAAGTTCCAAATACTTCACCTTATATGGACCGTAGAGAAGTTGGCTCCACTTGCAATACGCTGTAATTAGTCTGTTTTTTTTGAACGGCGAATTTTTTTATTAATCTTTGAAATTGGTACAACGACTAAAAAAAGCAAGGAGAATCACATCGTATTCCTAATTTCTTTTATTAATCTTTAAAATTGTACAATAACTAAGAACAACTTTCTGCCCGGTCGGAGACCCAATTCCTAGGTTGGCAAGGAGCCAACCAAAGACACCCATTGAGACAAAACCATAACACTTAATGGGCCGGGCCCAACCTAAGAGACACAAGAGCAAAACGCTAACCATCAACAACATCAGCCGCCACAACCGCCCACAGCCTCTTGCAACCGCCACAGCCAACGCCGCCACCGCCACCGCCACCGCCACCGCCACCGCCATTGGAAACCCACCTCCAGCATCAGCCAGCACCACCGCCACTGGAAGCCCACCAGCCCCACCGGAGACCAAGCACCCACCGACGCCAATGGGTGACTATTATTTTCCATTATATATTTATCGATGGATGTGGTAAATTTCGAAAGACAAATATCTTGAGAGGAAATGAGAATTATTTTGGCTTCATATGATTTCAAGAATTATTCGGTCGTTAATTTTAGAACACCTAAGTTGTTCAGGGCATACGATTAGGGAATTTTTTTTTTCTTTCTAGGCTGATCAATAAGATAATGATTTCCAATTACCTATCAGGTTTCACCTTCCCAATTGAACTGGAATCTAGTCTCTCACTTCCATACTCACGTTTAAGTGTTTAACCTATAAATGAGAAAAGAACAAGAAGAGTACATTTTTTTTCTTTGCCATTCGATATAATCCCCGTTAGTGAGTTAGTCCGTCCAAATATCTCTGCTGAGGCTCAAACCCTGGTCTCACTTGTAGGAAAACCAGGAGACAACCGCTAGGCTACAAACCATTGGTTATCGAGAAGAGTACTTAAGGCTACAACTTTTCCATATTTTATTTCACCCTCCAATTTCCTCAACACTTCTAAGATTTGGTTCTTCTCGGGATCGAGTACGTACATGTCGTATATGGATTTATCAAATTATCGACACTATACCCGTTTAAAAAGATAGGGTCGTCAAACTTTTTAGGTAGATGAACAAAATAAAACTCTTTGGCCGCTAAGGGATTTGCTTAGTTTTAGTGCACGAAGTTTTAAGCAAAAAACCAACCACATGTAGAGAGTTGAAAAACAAAAGGTGATTATGAGTCTCTCCCACTATCAAAGAGGTTTCTTGGGGGCCTATAGAAAGATGCCTTTGCTTTCCAATCATTTTCAATTGGGTTTTTTTAATGAAACAATTTTTTATTTTATTTTTGTATATTCTCCATATCTGGGCATAACCCATGTGCAAGGACGCACCATGTTCTTCTCTTTGTCTTTAATGTATGACATTACAAGGGGCCAAAATGTCTCCCCCTAATCACTACATTAGCGACCCTCTTTTCTTGAATGAGTATTTAGTGCTCTTGAAGCACTGCTAAGTGTTTTTCCAGGAGCTTTTACAATCACATATTCACGGATACATGAAGGCTGATGTGCAGAATCCGGGCCTTCCGTTGCTTGGATGAACAACCCAGATTTTAAACAAACTATTCACGGGAATAGTACGTCAACTATTTGCACGCATAATTTGTTTTCAATCCGAATCGTTGAAAATATTTGTGGATGACATATCTGCACAACACTTGTTGTGCATAGGCTGCACAACAGCCTCCCCGCGTCCCACATTCACATGGTATAAACTTAATCTTGGATCTCGCATGAATTAATTTGTGATGATAAATGCCCTTCTAACACCACGTAAGGTGCTCGAAGGACAATTAAGTAATAAATAATACTATTAATTCATGATTGGTAGTACTAAATTATTTAGCCCTCGGACTATATACGATCATAAATACAGGCCTGTACGAATTAGGAAAAAACTCAAATATATAATTTTTAATTATTAGTTAAATTATGTTGTCATAGAATTTCTATGCAAAATTTCCTCCAAATAATTAACAATTAAGTATCTTTATTGATCTTTCTTAAATTTGTTGGTAAGAATCCAACAATGTTTTTTGTTATATTAGAATCCATCAATTTTTATGCATCTCATTTTTCAATACTTTTTGGGGTTGTCCCCAAATTTGGTCTAATATAGAGACATATTTTTACAAAGTTTGTAATCAAAACCCACCACATTGAATGGTCAAGACATGATTAATAGGACCCAAGTGCATGCATGTACTAAGAAAGAGAGAGAGAGTGAATCCCCACTTGAAAGCTATAACACATTATCCAAGTACCCCACAATTGCTAGGACTTAAGGATCACATATCATTTAATTTCATTGTTCAATGTTTAGCAAAATATGGCCCAAAACAAAACAGCAACAATAAATGAAAATTGTTCGGTCAACAAAGATCTATAATCCAAAATAATTATAGAGTGTTTTTCCATTTGTTTGTGTATTCTTTTAGCTCTAGCTTAGAAGGTGGTGTTGAAGTATCTATCAGGGTATTGCGGTAGAAAAAGTTGGTATAATAATGCAAATTTTTTTAACTCAATGTTGTCAAATAAAGAACTAATATGTGCTTCACTCAAAGATTTTTTTTCTTAATCATAAATTCATAATTGTACTACAAGAAAGGCTTTCCGGCATTTACAACGGTTTCCATTCAAAGACAATGAATAGGATTAAATAGTACTAAAACACAAAACAGGCAGACTAATGTCAGAATTCAAATACGAGATCGGGCTCACTTCTCATTAAAAATATTGTTTTTATCCATTAGTGGGGTAGTTTGTATTCATCCCATTTGAAGTTTATTTTTTCTTGTAATGCAAGGTGTCTCAGGCTAATTTGTGTGCATCTCAAACTAATCCCCACGACCCTATTAACACTCTGCACTGGATATTTTCATCGATATTGTTCTGTGTTCAAATTTTTCAATAATAATGGACCCACAACCCCACGGGTAATTATTCAGTAGTACAGGAGCATAGTCACGGGGTGCTTTGGATCATTTTAGTTCTACACTTTTATATGGGATCCATACGCTTAGACATAGACTCCTCGAGAATGTATGGTGTTAGATTATCCTGGAGTTGTATGGTGTTAGATTATCCTGGAGTACCACGTGGCTGAGCTTCGCGAGCTCTGAATAATTAGACCAACCCCAAGGGATTTGACCAAGCGGGTATGAAAAAGTAATAAAGGTTTGTTCTCAATGAGATCGCATGGGAGGCCAAAACATTGTAATCCTTGGGCCACTGATGGGTTTGTCCGATCGTTTGTTAACTTCATGGACTCAAAACTAATCAAAATGCGAGTAAGCTGGTCCGACGTCCGCTTATTAAAAAAAACAGCAATATGCCAAGTTTCGCCGCGTTTCTCACCCTCTTGTAAGGCATATTGAAAGAGGGTTTCAACTAGCTCTGCTGGCATCTGGCCCATTAGAAAACAGCAATGCCAAGTTGACAACAGAGAAATACGTTGTTGGAAGGACAAGGGGTGTGTACTGAACATTCACACGGCCCCACGCCCAACGGCCCGCCGTCTCTTAAGTTGATTAATTATTTAGACACTGTCACGTGATGTTCCAATACCTTAATTCACCATATTTTGTACTTGACCTCATAAGATTATGTGATGGATAAGAGTGCTGAGGTATCCTGTGGCGGTGCTCTAAAACCATCGAATAATTGGTTCTCTTAGTCCGGCTTAATTGTTTTAAAAACTTTTACAACAGCTTTAGGATGTCTAAATTTGGCTCGTTTAAAACTTGGGTGAACTCGCGCTTAGGCCGAGCTTATACATGCAAGACAAGCAACGGTTAGTTTGAGCCCAGCTTGTTTTTACTAAACAAATTGAACCGAGTTCTTAAAGAAAATTTAAGCTATACTCGCGAACAGCTCGGTGAATAAATAGTTGCAGCTCTAATGGACCATAACCTTGTTGGTGTTGTTATATCTACTTGTAAGGAGTAAATAAATAAGGAAAGGTGTAAATTGACCCCGACATTCAAGAATGATTTTGTTCATCCATAATAAAAGAGAGTGAACGTTACTCTTACTCTGTTGAGAAAAAGTGTGAGTCTCACCACAAATTAACTAACCCCTTATTACTAAAAATCTGTATTGACCTTGTGGACGCTAAACAATTTTCACCAATCAAAATGAATGTAATATTCACGCTTCTTAATTAATTGATGGTGAACAAAATCAGACTCCCGACGTACCGAGTTATATATAGAAATAGAAAATTTTAACAATTTTACTCCTTGGCGAAACGTATAAAAACTTAAAATTCACTTTAGCAAAAGCTCGAATCCTATCCAGGCTATCCTTGTTATTTTTTTTAATGGGTAAAAACTTTTATACATTTTTTTTAATGGGTAAAAACTTTTATTAATCTTCATAACATCATTTACGAAGATTAAAATGATAGAGGACATGACGGCGACGACATAACGGTAGCAAGAATCCCAACCAGATTCGCACATTCGCTCCCGACAATCATATGCCACTAAAAATGTAAATCAAAAGCCAAAGAAATTAAACCAGGTTAGCAAGAGGATTTTCGTTTGTAGTACACCCGTACCATTATGTGCTTGGGAATCTATTACCCTTTTTTAATTCTCCCCTAATCTTTATGGTAATCTAATTGGATTAAGGCCGGCAATCTCGCTTGTAATGTAGTCATTAACTATTTATTTCATCACTGGCACTCGCCGTGCTAGCTTAAAGACAGACTAGGTATTAGAAGTTTTTTTTGAACGGCAAAAAAGAATTTTATTAATCAAATATAAAAAATACAAGATTAAATGGGGCAAGAGAAAAGCATCAAAGCGAGTAGTGGCATACTAATGAGGCTGGCACTCCACCTGACGGTAAATCATATGCCTCTCGAGACCCAAAAGATTGGAAGGTTGGCAAGAAGACAACCAACAAACAAACGAAAAGGATTAACATTGCATTCATGATAAATTTATCCCTTTTTTCAAGTGATACATTTAATATGGCATTCACGTTAACCTTATAAAGGACTATGAGAGGGACTGTAAAGATTAGTCTGATGTGCACTCAAGCTAGCCCGGGACATACTGCATTACCACAGATAAAAAGAAAATATATGCAATATCTGGTATGATCAAGAGTCAAGACAAACGACAACACTGGAAACAAATGAACGTGGGGGCTTTGAACTTGTTCTGAGGCCATTGCTTAGCTGTGGTGAGTTGATCCCTGACAGTAAACAGGAAAATAACTTTCTAATAGGATTTAAAAAAAAACCAAATCTTTATACTCTTGAAATATAGTAGTTAAATGGCCGAAAATGTTTTGGGAGCACTGTATTTGAATATGCGTTGTTTTTTTTTTTTTGGAGAGGAAGTAACAACTTCATTAATAAAAGATATTACAAACTACGGAGTTCAAATAAATACAACTGAAAAGACATAATGCATACAACAGAGACATATAATAGACCAAATTAAAAGAAGGATAATTCAGCGATAAATTGATCTAGTGGCCGGATGATGAAGATCCGGATGCAAAATGTGATTTGAGTATGCATAGTTGAATGACAGAAAAAGTTGTCCACCGAAATCAGAAGAAAGTAAATTAATCAAATAATTTGGGAGCACTGAAAGAGCTAATTAGTTGCTTTGTTTGATTGCGTATTACAAACATAAGATATTCAATTATGTTGGCAAAAGTAAATGAGTTTAGTGCTAAGCAGACGTGTGTCCAAGCCGAAGGAATTAGCCTGATGGTCAAGGCTTGAAATTTAAACATTTGCTTTTTCCTAAAGTCTAATGCTCGAAGCCTTTTTAGGCAGAAGCAACTCCACCTTATTCCGAGAGGGTTCAAGCAGTAGATTTGATTTTTCTTTAACATTGTCGACACTGAATTAATCATACGTAACCAAAACGAATAAACTTCTTTAAAATATGTAAGTTATGTTGAAGTCGACCTTGGTAGCATTTATCGGTACTTTATTTTTATTTTTTTTCTATTTCATCTTTCGTCACTTCTTGAGCTTGTTTGATCGGGAGGATTTGAGTGTCGAACTCAGCTATAAATCATTCTAACAAAAGAACGATCGTATATCATCCGTGTAATTGAATGACAGGTATTAATCGATCCCAAAAAAACGGACATAATTGAATACGGTATGAGATTATAAAATCCTTTACGAATATTCCCGTCACACAAATGGGAGTGGACAGACGATTCGCAAACTCGTTTTGTCACGAACTCTGTGTCAAATTCATACATCGACGCTAAATCATGTGAAAACCAGCCATGCACAGATGCACTGCTAGTCTACTACTCATTGAGGAAGAAGCCAGGGCCGGGGCCGGGTCTGGGGCCCACCAAAAAGGGCCTTTTAAGGGTTTCAAAATCGATGGATATATTAAATATTAAATATGCTAAGTATAAGTATGTAACAAATAGCTCTGTGTGGTGTAGTGGAGGGAATGATGTCATCTATATAGGAGGTCTTGTTTTCAATCCCCTACTATATTTTTACGTGAATAATTTTTGAGGTTGTACAAAAATTTGTTTCAAAACAAGACAGCACGGGTTGGAACCCGCAATCTTGGGTTCCCACATCAGTACAAGCAATGTGTCATTGTACCACAAGACTATTTAGTTCATTGTCTCGAAAAAATAATTTATATCAAAAAATTGAGAGGTCCCATTTTCAAAACTTGACTGGGGCCTCATAAATTTTAGGGCCAGGCCGGAAGAAGCAGCCCACAGATTCAGATTTTTATTGACACAAATCCATACATGCAAGCATGGGATAGAGAGGTGTGGGGTCTAGCCTTATGATCTTCTAGGATATGCACATGAACGGTTGTTTTTATCAAAGATTCAAAGGTAAGGCCAATCCATTTGCCAGCCTATATAGTACTACTACGTATTATGTGTACAACTGTACATATGTAAATATATACTCCCTCCGTCCCAATTTTATAGTCTCTTTTGGGAGTTCGTGTCACTTTTTAATGTGTTATATCTTATAGTCTATAATATTTTAAGTGATTTTAAAAACTTTGTTTAATAGTTTTCATCGAGATCTATCAAACAAGATCCATATATATTGGATATACAAATCATTATCGATTGAAAGATATAATCGATTTTCTATCCGGTTAGGATTGGACGAGGGACTATAAAATTGGGACGGATGGAGTATATCAAACCAAACTAAACTAAGTCTTATGTCCCAAATTAATTGGGGTCGGCTACATGAATATTTTTCCTCCATTGAGCTCTGTCATGTGCTGGTTGCTCATGTTGACCTAATAGACTCAAATCCTTGCGCACTAGCGCATATAATGTCAATTTGGGTCTTCCCTTCCCCTGAGTGTTGCTACCCAAAGCTATCTTATCCGCTCTATTAACTACTGCATCAGCTGGTCTACGAAAGACATGCCCAAACCACCTAAGCCTATTTTTTCTCAACTTCCCCTCTATAGGTGCTACACCTACCATCTCGCGGACTGTTTCATTTATAATCCTATAACGTCTAGTCTTACCACACATCCACCTCAACATTCTCATTTCTGCTACGTTTATCTTGTTCACCTGCTGTTTCTTAATAGGTCAATATTCTGTCCCGTAAAACATCGCTGATCTTATGACAGTTCTATAGAATTTTCCCTTCAATTTTGTCGGTACCTTCTTGTCACATAGTACACCGGTAGCGCTTCTTCACTTGAGCTACCCCACTTGGATCGTATGAGTCACATCATCTGCAATCTCTCCATCTTGACTAATAATATAGCCTAAATACCTAAAATGGTCACTATTTGGTATCTCTTGGTCTTGAATCATCACTCTTTCTTCGTACGCATTTCTGGTACCACTAAACTTGCAAACCATATACTCAGTTTTACTCATACTTATCCGAAAGCCTTTAGACTTTAATGCTTCCCGCCAAGTTTCTAATTTAATATTAGTACCGCTAGTAGTTTCATTTACAAGGAAAATATCATCTGCAAACAACATATACCATGGAATATCCTCCTGAATCTGTCTAGTCAATTTATCCATAACTAAGGCTAAAAGGTACGGGCTCAAGGCTGACCCTTGGTGCAATCCTACTGTGATGGGAAATTCCCTCGTTTTTCCTGCTGGTAATCTATTGACAGTGACGACACATTCATACATGTCTCTAACCACATCGATATACCCTTTGGTCACTCCCTTTCTCTCTAAAACCCACCATATAATGTCTCTAGGCACCCTATCATAAGCATTTTGTAAGTCTATGAAAACCATGTGAAGATCCTTCTTCGTTGACCTGTGTTTTTCTACCACTCTTCTTAGTAGCTAGGTAGATAGCTTCCATGATCGATTTCCCATGCATGAACCCAAATTGTTTCTTCGATACCATAGTCACCATCCTCAATCGATGCTCAATAACTCTTTCCCACAACTTCATCGTATGACTCATCAACTTAATACCTCTATAGTTGTTGCAACTTTGAATATCCCCTTTACTCTTGTAGCTAGATAGGTACTAAGGTACTCCTCCTCTATTCGTCGGACATCCTCCTAGATAAAATAATCTTATTGAACAAGTTTGTCAACCAAGTCACCCCAAATTTGGGTGCTATTTAGTGTCCGACTTTAAATAACGGCACATAGATAGAATGCAACCCATAAGGGAGTATTGAAATAGAATATGAACTTGTGAATTCCAGGAAAGAGCTTGGGACTTTGACCGTATGCTTGTTGAAAAATGAGCCGGTGTTTTAAGAAAAATAATGACTCATCAGTCGGCTAAGACCATTGATCTATTGGGATTCAAAATAGAGTTGCCTCATTTCATATATGTTAATTTGATTATCATAATGTTTATATGTAATGCACATTTCATCGAATTTTATTTTGAGCATTTAAAATAGAACAGTTAATGAATAAAATTACACAATCATGTGATATCACTTTTTCCCACCAATCAACATGCATACACGAAAACAAGGAAAAAAGAAAAAAAAATTACTTATTTATTTGTCCAACCAATAAAATCATACCTATTGATACTATTATCAAACTTATCTAAAAGATACGCCAACAATTTCAGTTTTTATTTTCCTTTTTGTTGCTTAATTGATTGATCATTCCCGAGGAATCCATAACTGCTCTTGGAAGTTAGAACCATAATATGGCCCCATGCCAACGCATTCACTCCTCAACGAGAGAGTACTCATCCCAATCTAAACCACAAACCACATAACCCACACACTGTATTCAGCCCAAAGTATTTTCTTCTTCTTCTTCTAGCTAGTTTTTGTATCGTTTGGTTCGTTTTTATGTTGATCTCAGGGTGTTTGTTGGTTGTGGGGTTTATGGCCGAGGGGCAACCCGGATAAGGCCTTGTTCAATTGTCAAGAATGTATGGAAAATATGAAAAAAATTAATTTTTCTATAACTTTTGAGGTATTTAGTTACCAGAAAAATAATGAGACCCACAATATTATTTTTCCCACTAGAACTCATTTTCCCTCAAAATGCATCCCGCACAAAGGAAAGAACTATGTGTCATGGGAAAGTTTGCTCCCGCTAATTACTTTCCTCGAAACATCCTTTATCAAGTGAACACTCACGGGAAAGTAAATTTTCCCTTCCCTTCTTCACTTCATTTCACTTTTCGCCAGATTAACTTTCTCACATAACATTTTTAGTAAATGAACGGACCCCAATGTGGGCTTCTCCTTCCCAGACCTCCAGGATTCTTCCGAATAGAATAACCCAACAAGCACATGGGGCTTGGATGCAAGCTCAGAGAATTTCACCAACCTCAAACCTTATATGATTCTTTCCTTATTTTCATAGATACTATAGATATCGAAACATATAAAATAAACGATTCAGATTTTGGAGTGTAATTTTGCGTTACATGAGAGGATATTAGACGAAAGACCATCGCTTATTTTTATACTGGCCAGTATTTGTTTAAGGGCATCTCCAATAAAAGAAGCTAAGGTGAAATTAGTGTAAGGATTTAGTCGGTTAACATTTTTGTGGGTTTAATTTAATTCCAATAGTGCTGCTTAGGTGTAGTTTGTGTCATAGTAAAAAATAATGGTAGGTTTAAGGTGGCGTAGAACTGTTGTTGTACGACTAACCTTGCTTCAAGTGGGCCCGACTGCTTTTAACGTATAAAATTTCAATTTTTAACTGTTACAGGTTTGTTGGGTTTTTAAAATAGCGTTTCTCCTCCGCCTCTGTCGGTCTCGGCCTCTGCTTTGGGTCCCACTAGACTATAAATTTAACCAAATACTAACGACGACACTGGAGCATAAATACAAAAGTTACCTAACACCACCATAATATCACATATGTGGATCCTATTTTTTCTACTTTTGTATCGTATCATATAACAACACATTCTTATCATAACGACGGGAGATGCCCCAAGTATTACTCTTTCTTACTCGAATGAGTTTTTAATACCTTAGTCTAAAGAATAAAGGCTGGCCTATAAAGGAATATGGACTTCTGCTGAAATATATGGTATTGAATACCTAACCATACAGTACAAAGGCACAAATCAAAATGTACTTGCATCCCATACCCTTATAAAATGATTAAGCAACCCAATAATTCAGCAAACAAACAACAAAAATCTTGAAGGTAGTACACAATCATGTCTATTAGAGGTGTCTTAATTAGCATCCTATGTTTTGAAAACCTGTCCTAATCAAGCTGTTTAGTCTCAATTAATACACCAACCCCGGGGAAAAATTATGGAGCCCTCTTAGAGTATCGCTACGTGGTGTTTTATTTTGATGATTTAAATGGTCCGGATTGAAAATAAAACTGTTTGCACGAACAGTTATCTATTCGCGCGAACAGTTTCATTTTCAATCCAGACCATTGATTATCGAGACGGACGGTCCGGATGTGGTTGACAAGGCCTACCGTCCCTCACGGACAGCAGATCCCCCCGGGTCCTTCCTAATTTGGGCCTCCCTCCAGTTTTGGAACTTCTGGTCTTTTGGGATTGACTGCTCTTGGACTTTGATTAGCCCATTTCAGATATCTATCTAGGCCTAAAGGTTTAGCCTTTTGTTACCTTTTTGGGCCATCCATTAGGCCCTAATGGTTGCACATAATGGAAAGCATATAGCTATCAGAAAAAATTTAGGGACACTAAATAAAATACTAACTGATGTATTAAATGTGCATGTATAAAAGATTGTAGTTATTTCATGTCTGTAGTATTACTCCTTGGCCACCCTTGTTTTTGTTGGCAATTTTTGAAGGCCATGACTAAGGATTTTTGGAGAATGAGGGAGAAATTTATTAATCAATTCAAAAGCTACTGATCTACAAGCAAAAACAACTGAAAATGACAAAATACAAACAAGAAAGACAAAAACAAAACCAAATTAGCCTAAGGATTTAGAGCTTCGACCTGTGATTTCCAAAATGAAATGTGATCCTTTGAACCTTGATAAAAATTGGTCGAGGCTAGAAACCTCGAATTATAGGGCGAAACGTGTGATATCGGACAAAGAAGTCGACCCAGCACTATAGAATGATACTAGTGTTGTGGCCGTTCAATACATAGGAAACGAAAAAATATAAATGAGCCCTTTTTTTTTTTGTTGGCCCCTGAATCAAACAGGTACATACGATGCGAGGAAGGGTAAAAGGTAAAATGCGTAGGTAATTTTGAGATGGAAACAAACCTTTGAAAAATTGGTACGTCTCCGTGTATAAATTCTCGTAACAATCGGAGCCGAATGAATATAGTGTTTATAATGGTGACAGGAGTCATATAAAAGGGAAGAACAGAAATGGGGGATACAACGTGGGAGTGTGGTTTGGACCTCTGGTAGTTTTTCATTGCAGTTAACCGAACACACCTAATGAGAGAATCACGTGGAGGGGTGAAAAAGAGTGGAGAAACATACTTTCAAGGAGAGTTTAGTGTTGGGGGTTTAGAGGATTTTGTAGGCAAAACGCATTGCTATAGATGCGTGAATATAAAGCCGTACCCCGTGCTAACAGACTGGAGTTCATCGTAAACAAAACACGTATATCTACCATCAAAAAATCACAAAATCGAGCTTTCATGAAGCCTAAGTGCTATACAGAATGTTTGTTGGGTGGAGGCCAGGTGGGCCAAGTCCAGCATCCTGCCGGGGCGGAGGCTAGGTGAGCCAAGTCTCAGTTGACCCGTTGGCGCGATAGAGAATAAAGAAATAAAGTTGCGCCTTTACTAATACCTGCGGGTTTTGGTGAGATGGTAAGCGCTTGATCCTAACAAGTGGTATCAGAGCCAATGTCAAGGGTTTAACTCTCCTGAATAGCATGCTGCTTGCGGGCAGGTGCTGAAGGGGGGATTGTTGGGCGGAGGCCAGATGGGCCAAGTCTCAGTTGACCCGTTGGCGTTTGGGCGCGATAGGGAATATAGAAATAAAGTTTCGCCTTCACTAACACCTGCGGATTTTGGTGAGATGGTAAGTGCTTGATCCTAACAATGTTGTTCCGTGAATTCACTCAGATGCCCTCACAAATCAAAATCACACTACCGACGTTCTAACGAAGCTGGTTTGGAATGATCATTCTTCTTTTAATAAGTTTGATTAATTAAAACATACGGGATAGTACATTACCAAGAATCAAGTTGTTCACCAATTTAGGCAGTGTTTGGCAGTGAGTAACTCACTACAGGCCGTGTAGTGGAATCTCGGCCGTTAGTTCATATTTTGGACGGTCCGAATTTCAAATAAAGTGTTCGCGCGAACAGTTTATTTCAGATCCAGATAGTCCAAAATACTTACTAACGGCCGAGATTCACTCACTACACCCTGTCACTACATAGCCCCCGAATCCTTGGCACATCTAGTTTATTGTAGCTTGTTTGTTGTGTCCTAAAGCAACCATAAAAAGTTGCTAAATAAATAAATGCACAATAAATACCAAAGACGTAATTGGAAGACCAATGAGGGAGAATTCTATTCAGTTCCATAAAATTTTCAACGTAAAAAAAACTAACTAGTTAATAAGCCTTCGACTAGCCTAGCCAAATGTCAGCTTACGGCCAAACGGTAAAATCACGAGGACATACAAGTAAAACTGACACAAGCTTGAAGCTTCCAAAGTGAAGCAATAACACACACTGCAGCTTCACAATTTCTCAACCGAAAATTATGACTTGTTTTACTACATTGGTCAATCTAAGGCTACCAACGATCCAGCTAATCTTCTGATGAGACGATATGCCGTTACTGCTTCTTCTCTTCCGCTTTCCTTGGCTGCAAAAACGAAAATAGGGGCAAGGAAAAAAAGGATTAGGGGGCTGTCGAGTATGAAAGAAGAATCCAATGGTACCATTCACCTATTCAACATTTTGAAAGTGTTTCCTGAATCATACCTATAATGTCAAGTTCAAATTCTTTGTGTCTGTACCCATTTGTTACTTGTATGGTGTTCCAGTCCATTTTCGGCTGTTGTATAACTATAAGATTCTCCTTTCTCGAGATTCTCATGTGATCTAATGAATGAAATGGACCAGAACACCGGTCCAGGAAAAATTGGTTACACGAGATTTTAGGGGCAAAATGTGTGCATGAATGCACCAACACGAGGCTCCCAGCATAGATGGCCACGCAGGAGAGTAAATAAAAGGACTAAACTGAATTGATTTACACAGGGAGTTTATTCAAAAGCCTAATAGAGTACAGTACATGTCAATCACGTACAAATATGAAAAACTTCTTAAATTGTATACTTGTATCAGTTCAAGTTGTCTCATATATCTTCAGTACGTGTTAAGTTACTCGTGCATTTTACATTACAATGGATACAACTACATTAAGAAAAATATAACTTCTCTCCAGTACCTTCCAGTTGTACATTACCTTTCAGTAGAGGTGAGTTTCTGCTAAGAAAAGATTTGTTACTTTCTGGAATTTAAGATATGATGATAGTATTTAGTGATTCTACCTCAATCTGGACTCTGGAAAACCAGAACAGACCACATAATCTGGTTCTAATCCTCTAATTAGTTGATATTTAGTAGCCGCAGCCACCCAAGTAAGGCATAGACACCAACAAGTTTATTTGGAAGGACAATACCAAGATTCAAGCAATAAAAAAGTTTTGCTAGGCAACATTTATCCAAACCAAGTCGACTTGTCTACATAGAAAGACTACCATGATGCATTTATCGAGCGTTTGGTTCACTAGAATGAAGATGGAATGGAATCATTCTGAAGAGATCATCACGACTATTGGTTCCCTGAAAAATAACAAAATGTTCATTACAAATGGACTAACGATGCCATCCCTTCCCAGGATCATTCCGGCAAACAAACACCACCCTAGTGTAACAATTTAAACAAAAGATCAATTCAGGTACCATTTGCAGCAACCATCCAGCATGTTTACCACTTTTAAATAAAAATGAATA
Organism: Gaultheria prostrata; assembly: GCA_036023075.1. Taxonomy (NCBI): domain Eukaryota; kingdom Viridiplantae; phylum Streptophyta; class Magnoliopsida; order Ericales; family Ericaceae; genus Gaultheria; species Gaultheria prostrata. Next base: position 63,514 of record JAXBDA010000257.1, on the reverse strand, counting down.
GCTATATGCATTTGTCAACCCAAAGAAACCCAAAAAATTGTAAGCTTTAACTTCTTCTCACATCCTTGTCGGCGTCGTACGCTCATCCCCGATTTATGTAACATATAATGTAAATCATCTAAACTATGAGAACCTGAAACTCTGATTTGTCTACACACCACCATTATATTTCTTTTGAAAAGTAAGAAATAAGAACTACAAACCAATTACATGACCGAAAGAAGACTTAGTACTCCTCTGTCCCATAAGTTGGTCCTCTATTCCATTTTGGGATGTCCCAAAATATTAGTCCCATTTGACAAGCTAAGGTAAACAAAAAAAAAAAGTGTGGATTTCCAAAATTAACCTCTACCAAATACTATAAAATAACTTGAGAAGTAGGATTCAAGGGGTAGAAAAGGAAATTAGGCATAGTTTCCCATATGATAAAATGGGAAATCACATAAAAGCTGAAGTTGATAAAATCACTTTTTGTTTATGTTTAAGCATCCAACTCAAAACCAATTGGCAGTGAGTGGAGAGGCCATTCAAGTTCATATACTAGTTTTCGATGTGATAATTAACTGATGTGGGACAAATTCCAACACTTCCCCGCACGTGAGACCCCTGACTGGTACGTGGAGAGGTCAACAAAGGATCTGGAACATACGGATCACAACAAAACAAGGTACAACTACGGCACAAACAAAGGGGAAAAGCCTCCGAAAACCTAGCTCTGATACCATGTTAAAGCATCCAACTCAAAACCAATTGGCAACAAGTGAATGTTAGCATGGACCTCAATGTTGACACGGATCTCATACTCTTATAATCTTATGATCTTATCACGATTGTACAACAGAGGAGGTGAGTCACGCTAGTCTTTTGGGACTAAAGGGGAACCGCTGATATGTTTTGCATCGACAACCTAATGCGGGTTGGCTCCAACTTGCCAATAGTTGAGCAATTCGACCCATAAAGTCAACTATATGAACTTTGAACCAAATGTATCTCCGAAAACTCAGGGGTCAGGATGCAGCACAACTGAAAGAATTAGTATTGGTATCTCTTGCCCTTCCTCTAATCTTGACTCAAACTTAAATTGCAGTATAAAAAATCCTTTCCAAATTCTTATCTACTCCTTTACTCAAAGTTAGATATAAATGAGTTTTAGTCCATTTTCAACCGAAATCAAGGAAGATTTATTCGTCCCCAAAATTATCAAAGCCTTCAAATTTATCACTCTGCCATTGATGGAACTTTTACACAATGTACATTTGGTAAGGTATTTCAAGCCTTATTCAAATCAAAATTAATTTTACTTTTTAACACAACTCAAGAAAGATATTTTTTATACTCTTACAAGCTTTTACTAGAGTTAAGTTTATGCTTAATGTTCGACCATGTATCACTAAAATTGAATACTCATTAAGTAAAAAAAGTATTACTTTAACCTTAGTCCCAGGTGGATCTCTTCAGGTTGAATATTGAAGGTTAACCGCTCTCAAATTTCTGCCAGTACTGAGGTTTTTACTCAACTCTACACTCAAATTTGGGTGCTCTCATTGGATTGTTTTCTCTCATTCATCTAAAACTAATTAATTGAGTAAAGGACGGAAGATGTTCGAATAAAAAGGATAAGTCTTCACAATCGCATTGACATAAGCCTAAAATCATACTAATCAGATACACATAACACAAAATCAAACCAAACCAACAAAGAAATACCCACACACGAAGTGTTCGACCATCTGCTCACTTGAATTGCACAGAAACATACCATTAATGAAGCTTCAGCTCATATTATGCCTAAATTTGGGTCTCCCCATTGGAGCAATTTCTAAGTTTCATCTACTCTAATAAACCTATTAATCGAATGAAGGACCAAAGATGGTCGAATAACAAGAATAAGTCTCCACAATCACATTGACAAAAGGCTATCAATCAAATACACATAACAGAAAATCAACCCCAAACAATGAAGAAGAAATAAAGAACACGTACCAAATGTTCGACCATATGTCTCGCTCAAATTGCATATACTCATAAACCATTAGTGAAGTTTCTACTCAAATTTATGCATAAAAATCTGGCATTGCCCATTGGAGTATTTCTATCATACACACGAACAACTAATCGATGCTGTAAGAACTGAAGATGGTCAATAAAAAGTATAAGTCTTCACAATGGCATGGACAAAAGGCTAAAATTAACACCAATCAGACACGTAACATAAAATGAAACCCAACAAAGGAAGAAATACCCACACACCAACTGTTCAACCATATGACTCACTCAAATTGCAGCGAGTCCTTGAAATCTATGCCATTAATCAACCTTTTTTTATTCAGCTTTATGCTAAATCTAGGTTCGCCCATTGGAGAGTTCTCTACTTTCAGCTATAAACCAGTTAGTTTACTAAACGACTGAAAATCAAACCCCAAACAATGAAGAAGAAAAACACACACCACATGTTCGACCATATGTCCCACTCAAATCGCAGAGTCATCCATTCAAAAAGAGTTCCAATTCCCTTCAGTAAAATTAACTACATCCCACAGTCCCAAATGTTTCAATTATCTTCATTCAAATTAACTAAGTAACTGAGGAAAGGACTCGTAAACGAAGAAAGGTCCTAAAAATATTACTGACAGAAAGGGTGAAATTAGCGACAATCACATACACATAAGAGAAAATCAAACCCAAGCAATGAAGAGAGAGAAAAACACACACCACTTGTTCGACCATAAGCCTCACTGAAATCGCACATACCTTAGTCCCAGGGGCATACTGATGGATCTCTTCCTCTGGAATAATAACAGGCCACTTCTCACCGGCGTCGCGAAACATCTGCTCGGTCTCAAGACTCCGACCCTTTTCAAGAATCATGGTCCTGATGCTTTGGGCAGGGGTTGAAGTGGCATCGAAAACCTCCTCGACGCCGTTAACGAACGTGACGGTGATTTGCGGAGGGTGGTCGTCGGTGCGCCGCTTGACTAGGAGCTGACAGGATGGGTTGGATTCCTTGGCTTTTCGTGCGTTGCACTGAGCTAAGAACTCCATGCACGCCGCCGTGCGTGGGTCTAGTGCGTTGAACTCTATTCGAACCTTCGACAGGAACTTCAGCATCCTCTCTCTCTCCTCTCTCTCTCTCTACAAATGACCTCAGACCCAGGTAGTGAATTTTATCCCACATCGGAAACGAAACTTGAGAGCCTTTGGAATATAAATGAAATAGCGGAAGAACATCGTACCACGACCACAAGACGACGTGAACGGGTCACGACCTCAACTACGGTTTGGGCCTGACCCAGGAAAGTCCCCGGGCCGAATTTCGCAGAGATGCGGGCTTGGAAACGAGCAACCTTCGAGCGTGGGGTCCAATTCGCATTTGTGTGAATGGGCTGAGACGTGTGTGGAGCCTTATGGACTCACCGCCGAAGCACGTGGCCGACTACACAGTTATTCACGTGGCCCAACTGGGCTAACTGAACGGGGCTTACGATCTTGTGGTCATTCCTTTTTTGATGCATTTTGGCCCAATCGGTATAAGAAAGTAGTAGTAACTACGTGTAATCTAACTAATAAGGTATACGGAACCACGGTTTATTGATATGGTCTAGTTTTTTGGTCTACTAATAGGGTGTACGGAACCGCGGTTTATCAATATGGTCTTTTTATAAGTCATTCCTTTTTTGATGCATTTTGGCCCAATAGGTGTAAGAAAGTAGTAGTAACTATGTCAAATCTAACTAATAAGGTATACGGAACCGCGGTTTATCGATATGGTCTTTTTACTAGTAGTTTTTTGTCTACTAATAGGGTGTACGGAACCACGGTTTATCAATATAGTTTTTTTACTACTAGTTTTTTGTCTCCTAAATTTTGAAAATATGTAGTAACTATGTCAATCATTGATTGATCTAACTAATAGGGGTACGGAACCGCAGTTTCGATTGTCGAATTGCAATGAAATCAAAGAAGATAATTTTAAGATTTATAAGAGCAGTTGAATTTGTGAGCTTTCCAACTACATTATCCAAAAAATTGTTGCGACCCCATTAAGCCGACACTAATCTTATTTATATGTTATTCGCATTATTTTTGTTCGCAATCCCATAACAAATAATATTTGGCCACTGTCAAAGGACTTTTTGCAACACCTTTCTCCGATGCTAATCTTATTATTTGTCTGTTCAAAAAAAAAAAAAATCTTATTATTTGTTACAAATGTTCACAAAAATAATAAAACTATAGTTTTACCAAAAGGGAATAAAAGTCTGGAATTTTAGCAACATTGTGGGGACAATTTCATTTTACGTGTAGTCATATTCACAAAATATAGTTAAGAAAATCTAATTATTCAAGAGAGAAATTTGGAAGTAATGGTTAATAATAATATTAACCCGAAAAGATATATATGAAAAAGAAATTAATGAAAACGAACAGAACATTTCAAACCGAAAATTCGTGTTTCAAACCTCAAGAATAGACCAAAACCATCAATCCATACAACAAACCAAAAACAGCATGACACAATACTCTCCAACAACCATACAAGCAAACCTCTGAAGCAGAAATCTTCATAATCAAATAGACAAGTAAATAAAAAAAAAGATACGATTACGATTAGTAATTTACATAGAGACTCAATTCATTTTCTATATTATCCACCATCAAACCCTAATCTCGTTGTTGCATGCTTATGTCGAGAACTGGAAATAAGATAGCTTGTCGTAAAAAGATTGGTGTTTGATCAACTCGAGCTTCTCGGATTTGTTAAATACTGTGCTTGCTGTTGCATTTTTGCTGTCTTCACCTTTGCCACTTTCTCTCTGAAACAAGCAGAATTCAGTAAGCAACCAAACAGGGATCTGGAAATGGTGACAGTTGCATAAGTAGTGCGCATAATGTGGCTAGAGACAAACAACTAAAAATGAAATTACAAGCACAGCTAAGAAACAGTTTTAAAATTACATTCCTATCAGTCGCGCAATTGAAAAATAAAAAAACTGATCATTCAAATACCTCTTACGTTTGGCAACTGAGTAAAACCTATCAATGGAATATGAATCTTTCTTTTGCATACCGACACACTTGGAAAACATGGAGTTTAACAACAGTGCAACAAAAAAATAACAGGAAGGCGAAAAAGTTGGAAGCTCAACGAACAATTCAATTTCAGGCTTTCTCACTTTTACAGTGTAATTCATACACTACTACACCTCAAGAAATCCTGCTTCAACAAGTAAATACAGGTTACTAAACTGCATCAATGACTTCTAAAAACAGATAATTATCCCTTTCTATAAATGCAGCCAAGTGGAAAACCTAAAAACACTATTGCTCAATATCAGAATGGGAACCAAACGGGGCCTTTACTATCTGAAAAGAACAGGAGGTGGTTAAGAAAATACCTTGAGGACCATTTCCCTTAGCACCCTGCTGTGAGCGAGATGATGACCGCTGGACGCGAGGAGATCCCTGCCGTCCATTTGCACCAGGAAGTGAGTGTCTCTTCTTGATGTAAATCTCCTTGTCATGCACATCTGGGCTTGATTTTGGGGAGCTAGCAGCTAGAGCTTTGGCTCTCGCAGATTCCGTTGCTTGCATATAACTTGGTATAGAGTTACTACAGTTACTCTCTCTGGGTTCCTGATCAGCATCCTCAGGTCTCCCTGAACCAAAAGAATTTCGCCGCTTCCCACTTTTATGATCTTTATCTGATTTTTCTAAACTACCCCTTGAACCAGAATCATGGTTGGGATTCGAAGGGGATTGTTTACCAGCTGCAAGAGACCTACGTTTCCGGTTATGTTCTCGTTTACCACTTCTAGTTTTATCACCTTTACCTGATACCTGACTAGAAGGTGTTTCTTGGAAATCAGGGCCTGCCATGTGGCTCCTTGGAGATGCTTCTGGTGATGACTTATCCGTATGATGACCTGGCACCAACTCCAGCCCAATCTGGACATTTGTCTCCGACTTCAGATTTTCCTGCAAGACATCTACAGCTGTGGAAGACTTAAAAGGTTCACCATTATCAAAACCGTAAGTAGTTGGATCTGATTTAAGATTTTCCTGCAAGGAATCTCCAGGTGTAACTGGATAGGCGGATTCACTCTTGGCGCCATCGTCAAGTTTCTCTGGCGGAACCAGGTTGGAATAGGATAAATCAGCTCCTGTGATGGTAGTCTCGTGATTGGCTTCAATATCTAGGTGTTTTGAGCTATTAGGATTGCTAGTCCCTACCTCTGAAACCTCTGCTTCATGTTCAACATCCATTGCTCCGTTCTCAGACCCATCAGGGGAATCAAGAGTGGAAGAAATAGAAAGTTCAGTTCCAGATTCAGAGCGACCGACTTTAACCCTCAAGTTATGCAAAACTGAGTTCTCTTCCGGCCCAACCTCCCTTGCGGATGAGATTGAATCTGAGTTTGATTCAAATGCAATGTCTTTATTGTTAGAACTGTTCGATCTGACTGAAGTGGCAGATGAACTTAGCTCTTCAAATTTTGACTGAACAGCAATAAATGCAGGATTAGTTGCTTTTCTCGTTCCGAATGCAAACTTCTTTCCCTCAGTCTCAACTTGTTCAGGAGCCAACCTTTTCAAAGAGCCTGTAGCATGTTCCTTTTCCAATTCAGGCTTACTAGAGATTGGCTTAAACTCCTCCTGCAAAATCGATTCCGATTGCTTAGTTTGATCGGAAATCATCTCGAACGAGCTCTCTTTCGAATTTTCTACGCTTGCACCTGTAGCATGTTCCTTTTCCAATTCAGGCTTACTAGAGATTGGCTTAAACTCCTCCTGCAAAATCGATTCCGATTGCTTAGTTTGATCGGAAATCATCTCGAACGAGCTCTCTTTCGAATTTTCTACGCTTGCATTGTCGGTCAGTGTAGACTCCAGAATCTCACTTTTGGAAGACGAACTCGGTTTTTGTGCTTGGAACTCAAAGTTGCTCGAATTAGAACTTATTGAACTTTCTTCACTTTTAGAGATCACTGTTGTTTCCGTGGTATTGGCCTTAACATCTCTTAACTCACAATCTTCAGCTGTAAACCCAGTTACTTTGTCCTGATCCTGTTGCTCCACTGTTGCCTCTGGTTTCTGTAGTTGCTCAACTTCCATTGATGAAACAGACATCCATCTCTCCAACCATTCCCAAGCAGAATCAGATTTAGAAGGATCACACTTAATGTGGATACGTTTGGTCCTTGGTGTTGACTCCAGCAGCTTATACAGAATAGCACGGGATAAATTTCACTTCAGAAATTGCATTTGGGAGATCAACATACGGCAATGTAGTTGGAGGTTAACGGAAAAAAAGATATCAATAAGATTACCTACCTGGTGAGCAAACTTGTTGCAAAGCAGCTTCTCAATGGAAATAGAAGTTACAGTTGGTTTGGTTACTGAATTGCCCCTTTCCTGAAACAAGAGGACAGTCAGATTGATGATGGCCAAAACAAAACAATTTGTCGGTACAAATTGATGCAAAGATTACTTGCCGAAGCATGAAAACCTATTAGCATCAAATTTCAGTTGATGAAATTGATAAAGAAATTCAGATCGAAAAGATAAAAAGAATAAAAAAGTGGAAAAAAAAGTGACAGGTTGCTTTATTGAGACTTGATCTCACAACCATATATCAATTCCATCTGCAGATAATAAATTAATAATACAGTACCCCAAATCCCATAAATTATTGCAAAGCAAGATACCATATTAGATGTGTGGCAAAGATATTCTTTCCTCGCCGATCAAAGAAAAAATAAAGAAGAAGATATCCTTTCCTCCTTTGAATGAACTGTCAATTTTCAATTTCACACAGCGCAAGTTTTGCCATGACCTAAGTAATAAGATGCACAACCACGAGAAAATATTTGAAAATGACACCCAACAAGCAATAAAGCCTTACGAAGAGCTTTGAACTGTGGTTACCTTCCCACGACCACCATCTAGCATCCCTTCAGAAAGAAAGCGAGCACGACGTGCACGAACAAGAGCTTGCATTTTGATTATGGCTTGGACACAACGCAGTGTTCCCACAGCATGCCTCCGGACCAAATGCCCACGTACAACAGCTTGCAACTTAACTACATTCTTCAGCTTAACCATTTCTTTCTGAGCCTGGTAAAGATAATCACCATAAAATTAAGAATTTCTGGGCACTGAATTCAAAGACACTAAAATGTGGAAAAAACTAATACCAAAAATCCTCTGATAAAAGCTTGGATGACAACTATAACAGACTCATCAGGGTTGACATGATGCAATTTATCATCCTCTTTAGCAACTCTGGTATCACACACTTTAGAATTCACTGAAGTCGGTAATTGGGGTGTCTCTTCTGTCCATGGCACTGCAGAGATTTTCTCCTGTACAGTTGGAGTTGGTTGAGTTTGTAAGTTGGCAGTAACAGTTTGTGGGCTCTCCTTATTCGAAGAAGATGACGTTTCTGTAATTACAGTGTTGCTTAGCACTCGATGCCTGGCAGATCTCTTCCGAAAACTCCACCCGCGCTGACTTGAACCCTTGGTCTAGAGCCAAAAATTCAAACATTGCCATTTAATAGAGAGCGAGAGAATGCATACATCGGTAGCTTTTTTTTTTTATCCATAAGCAATAAATATCTTATGTTTCCACATGAACAATAGAAATGCAATATGCATTTAAGTCGAGTTATGTTATTTCTTCAATGACAAAACACTTTGAGAAGTTTTGCACGCAAGTGTTCTTTCTTCATTTGTGAGGAGGATCTAAGAATTACCCATATAGCCTCCACTTCCCTAGATGCTAAAGAGCCAAATTACGTTTTGGGCAAACGACATTTACCCAAAAAAATACCAAAGCTGTGAAGAACACAACACAAATACAAATGTTTATTTGATTTCAAATAGAAAAACGATTCTCCCTACGCTAAGACACAACTTGGTTTTATGTTAACCATGTCATCAAGTTAATTCCTCACGGTTATATTGTTAGTTATGAAAGCCATTCCTTAATTTTCAAGAGGCAAGTTTAGTAATGAAGTACCTCATTGAAATCGAGTTATTACACTTAAAAGTAACTCAACATGAAATAGCTCACCCTAAGTACTTCAAATAATTGAGTTACCAAAAAAAAAAGTACTTCATTGAATTGCATTCCTAACTTCCACTATACAAATTGCGCATTCAAGTAAATGCAGTATTAAAGAAAATGACCATTTGTGCATCCACATTGGCATGGCCATTCACCTCAAACACATTAAAGTGAATCAATTGACTAATGGAGGCAACATTGTATTTTCAATTATATGATTTAAATTTCTAGCCTAACTCCAATTACACCATTATAATCTCTAGGAACATAAACAGAAAATTCCCAAACTTATACTCCAAAAAAGGCACAAGCTTTTGCTAGATCGAAGGTAGATCAAGACCCTGTGGTGCTATACAGTATAACCTAATGGGATACATGAAGAGACAGACACAACCAAGATAAGCACGATCCCACTCCCAAGAGTCCAAACAAATCTTGAAACCATCAAAATTCATGGATGGCAAAGGGTTGGTTCAACCCAGGTATTGGTAAAACCGAATCTGAAACACGAATTTATAACCGAAACCGAACAAAAACCCGACAGATTTCTTTTGAAAAAATCCCATTCATTAAAAAATCCCCCCTAAATTAAAAAAAATCTTTTGACGATTGCTATAAATCAATCATTTTGATCACTATTTAACTTTACCGAACATGTAGCAAGATAAAATTCATCCCTTTTTCGCTATTCACGTGATCTCTCCGAATTTGGAATCAATCGAGGCCATACTGTCAATCCATGAAATAAAAAGTGATAAAAATCGAGTGAAATGCAGCATTCACACTCTGTAACTTCAAATCTAGGTTCATAAAACAGAACAAAACACCAGGAATTCGAGATTTTAACCCATTTATTCAACCGACATTTTCAGCGCAACGAAACAGCAAGTAAAAAAGATACTAGTAAAAGTAGCTGGGAAAAAAACCGTTAGATTTGTAGATTATTACCTCAGGAGCTTCGACATCGTCTGTTGTATCGACGGGATCGCCGCAAGTAATGATCTTGAAGCAGGACGCAGTGGATCTTCCCATTTTCGTACTGAATCCTCTCACTCCTCTCTCTCTCTCTCTCTCTCTCTCTCTCTCTAAAGGCGAATGTGTGCTGGAGTTGGTACTCCTCTGTTTTGGGACTTGAGCCGAGAGAGAGAGAGAGAGAGAGAGATAAAGAGAGAGGAGTTTTTCACTTTGGGTAAATTACATTGACCTCCCCTAAGGTTTCTGATAATAACAAACACTTTCCATAAGGTTCCTAAAATAACATTAGGCTTCCCTTTCAATACCGTCACCTAACTTCTCTTAAAGGGAAGTCGTTGTTTTTCTACTCTTTGACATATTAATTGATGGTCTCAATCTATTCCTGTAGCCGAACAGCTACTTCCTTTGTCCCAAAATAGATTGTTCGGTAAGTAAAATGAGAATTAAAAAAATGCATTTAGGAAAAGTTTAAAATTTTTTTTGACAAATTTTAAGATCTCATTGATATTTTGTAGCTCGAGGTTAAAATTTAATTTAATTTTTTTTTATAAAAATGCATCATTTTTAAGTTCAATGATAGTAGCATATAAGATGTTTGGGTGATTATCTTTTTTTGTGTGAACAATACATAAAAGAGAAAAAAGATTATAAGAGGGACATCATGGACCCAAAATCATGTTTTAAAGTTTCCATCACGTTAATTGACGATTTACTAACAGTTGGGGGAATTAGTGACCGTGATCCATAAAGGCATAAACTAAAAGTCAAGGGAGGTCATTGCAATTTTTAAAACTTGAGGGGATATGTTTGTCATTGTCAAAAACTAAAAGGAGATCAGTATATAATTTACTTACTTTTTGTTTTTTTGTCTTTTTGTTTTTAATTTTTCGAAAGAGAGAGAGAGAGAGAGAGAGAGATGACGGACCTGAACAGGCTCCTGAAATATAGCTAAGTTTAGGGGTTTGAGTTCCGGGCAATGCGCCCATTTATATCTACTCCGTTTCCTTCCACGAGACAGAATATATCCGTTGAAACGGAAACCACTGCTGAGAAATCTATACTTGGAAAGGGAAATAAATGCTAACGGGGCGTTAAAGCTCCAGAAAAGTAAACTTAGGCCGAGTTTTCCGTTAGATTTTATGGGATTTTTCATAAAATCAAGCACTTGATAAAATCACTCTCTTTCCCATTAGATAAAATCCATGTGTGATTAAATCACCACCCAATGCATCATTTACCATTTTGCCCTTTCTTTTCTTTAAGGGGCCCCACCATATGTGAGTAATGATTGTACTTTCTTTTTGGGGCCAGAGGCAAATTCGTAAATTTATATTATGTCATTCCCTAATCTACAGTGAATTCATTTTAGCAAATACCTCATTTTATCAAATGAGTTGAATGAATAATAGTGATTTTATCTTTTGAAAAACCCACCTTTATTGGATCTTATTTGTACTTTAACTTGTATAAGGAGGATCATTACTTTAAAGTAAAAATAAAAAAACTAGTTTGTACTGTAAAAAAATTATAAATTTGAAATGCTTCTTCTAGTAGGAGTACAAAATAAGGAGGTGAAAATATTATTTTTTTTGGCGCAACGGAAATGAGGAGGTGAAAATATTTAATTCCTTCCTCTGTAGTTACTATATTGAAGTAGAAATTTGAAACGTACTAATAGTATAAGTTCGAATGCTTTTTGTATGGGAAAATCTATCGGTACACCATTTTGGTGTACACCACTTCTATGGGATCTATTTTGGGTCTCACATAAATGATTGGAGCCACTTAATATTTTTAAAATGCTTTTTTAAGGGTCTCTGTAAAAAATTAGCTCATTTTAACACCGGTACTGACTTGATCGATTCTGCGCCCAATTTACTAATAGGAAATTGGGCAAATAATCGATCGAAACCTTACCGATGTTAGAATGTGCTAATTTTTTATAGAGGCCCTTAAAAAAATATTTTAAAAATATTGAGCGGCTCCGATCATTTATGCGGGACCCATTTGGATCCCACAGAAGAAGAGGTGTACATTTGGTGTTTACCCCTACCCCTAGCATGACTCTTTTTGTATTGGGCTTTATTTGCCGGCCTTTACATCACACTGACATGCATTAGTTTGATGTTGTGATTTGATTTATGTGTATGATCATGATGTGTACTCGGGAAAAGACGGTCATTTTTATTTAAAAAAAAACTTGCATGCGGATAGAGTAGCGTCGCGTGTGCATGGTATTCGCCGCCGCATCCGAGCCTCCAAACATGTTTTGGAAGGCACACATTTATTGAGGTAAATTTGTTCCAATTGTTCTAAAATTACAAAAATATCACCCTTAAATTTGGGTCATCCAAAACTTGTTTAGAATGATCGGATGTGACAACAGGTACCACGTGACAGTACCTGTTCGACAGACAAGTTTTTTCTCTTTCTATCTTCAATATTCTTGGTCACGGCCGAGGAATTTGACAAAGACCGGGTCAAATGCAAAAAAAAAATAATTAGAGTTTTAAAAATTGGTGATGATAAAAATTACTCAATTAAAGAAACAAGAGTATTAAAATTACCAAGATTCAAGACCACAAAATCTACTAAAATAAAGGTAAAACTATAATAACAATAACAATAATAAATTTCTCAAATCATATCAAAATAATCCGAGCTACAGGAAGTGCATTACAAAGGTGTAGTGCACAATTCGAGCTATTCAGAAGTTTCCTAACGAAATGTGGACTACATCGATTGTAGAGATTGACGGTTTGGATCGTTCAATACACTTCTATTGTGCATCCATACATTCAGTGATAGAAGCATGATTCTTAATGAGAGGAGACCAAATCATATGTATTCATAGATTGACAACAAAATATTATCATTATATACTAATAACAAAAATTTAATAGGCATAATAGAAGAACTGGGAAGTGTGTGGGGCCTGGCACCTGCTTGCAACCATATGTCCGCTCCTGCCTCAACTACAGAGTCCCTGTTCCCGTATGAAACATAATTGACATTTTTTTGTTTAAACATAAACCAAACAACTACATTGAGACAGTAAATATTACTCGACAATAAACCAAACAACTACATTGGAGTGCAAGTTTGTCAAGTCATCGTTTGCATTTTGAGCCTTAATTTTTTTGAACTGCAAAAAAAAAATTAAGGCTCAAAATGCAAACGATGACTTGACAAACTTGCACTCCAATGTAGTTTTTTGAGCCTTAATTAATCGAGAATTTAAGTTCATCAACAAAGGTACGTACCAAATGATCTGTGAATTATCACCAGAAAAAAAAAAAAAAACATAGATTATTTAGAGAAAATTGACAGTCCCAACGAGAATTTTTGTTTTCTTCCTTTTTAAAAAAGGTGCTGGTGGGATCCATTGATGGACCTCACATGTGAAGCGATAAGAAACATGGGAAGTTCATGGGACAGTACCAACGGGCATGCAACAATACAAGGAATAAATTACTAAAACTCTCTTGTTTTATAATTTAAAGATTGCCGGACTAGATTACGTGCATCGCGACTCGTTGTTTAGTAACGGGTGCTAACCAAAATTGAGGTAAAAACCCAATGTGAATTGGCCCCATAAAAATTAATAGTGTTGAGGTTTTGAACATGAGATTCAGAAGAAGGAGAAAATAGTTAAGGTTATACAACCCGTCTTTTATTTCCTTCTCAATTTTTTGGAAGATGAGATTTGATAGTCCAACTATAGTGTCAAAAAATTGTGGGGGATATATCCTCCATTTTGCAATTCACGTTTTTAAGTTCTATTTATTCACCACATACATAGTTATTTGTAAATTCATTTTTTAAAAAAATTGTTACATTTGTATTACAGTAATTTGTATTCGGTTTATACATCGGAATGCGTATTATAAATTACTTTTTACTTCATTTCTTGTACTAATAATATGAGGAAGGGTCGAAGATGGCCTACCAGTTACACATGTAACATGTTAGCTTGAAAGATTTAAAATGCCATTGATGAGTTTTATGTACAAAATTCAGGAAGTATATTTCATTCTTTCGTATACTCAGTGGCAGACACGGGATTTTTATTGCGGGAATGACCAAATCACATGTATTTATAAATGAATAACAAAATATTATCCTTATTTACTAAATAACACAATTTTAAGGCGACCTATCTTCATATGTAATTTTTACTACAAACAAAACATAAAATATAGTAAAAGTACCGGTATAATTGGAAGATGAGCAAGCCTCTGGCCCCCTGCATGCACCCCTTGGACGTCCTGTGTATACTACGTATATAATACGGACAGCTATTCTATTTTCGAGCAATGCTACGGACACAATTTTAAAACACAACTCTAAACACAACTATGTTCCAAACCGTTGAATGCACATAAATCCACATACATCAAACGATTTTGAATACATATATGTCTGATGTTATATCTTAAATTTTTATTTTTTTATTTTTTTGGTTTTCTTGCCTATAGAATTAATGGATGGCCCATAAGTTGGAGCACATGACATGAATAATACCCATTCCACCCTGTGCCATTTTGGATGCTTTCATTCGTCTCATATCACGATTGCCATGTTAAGCTGCCGCAAGTTAGGGTGCCACCCCATTTCTCACGTGGATTTCATTAATATTTTACTATTTCTATCTCATCCTCATCCTCATTTGACAAATTTTCATTGAAATGTAGTACTGTATTAATTAGCATTAAATAACTGTCACTGGGTAACAAATGATACAGCTAACAAGAGCTAGCAGTGCAATTTCACCATATTTCTTTTCCAATAAAATGGATGATATTAATTATACCCAAAAAGCACTGTAGTGGTTCATTTTTTGAGATTATAATTCTAATTGAGTATGTGATTACAAGTATAAAATCAGTAGAAAGAATTCGTGGGGTAGTCAAATTACAAGTTGCAAAAGCGTATACCAGGCATATTGTAAGCGTAAACAATCACATACACAATATGGAATACAAAAATAGTAAAGAGATTGGCACATATATTTAAGTGGTTCCCTAAAACCGGGTACCCCCACGAGAGCGAGAGCGAGTCTTTGTTAGTATTGATTAAGTCGACTAGCTAGGGTTTTTACAATAGAGAATATTTATACCTACTCTAATGGTCGCTCGACTCGCTCCGCTCCGCATCTGGCCGAGCCTAAAACTTCTCGGTACCTCTCCATATGAGCCACAAATGGAACCGGGATATATTTGACATAGAAGGTTAAATGTAGGTATCATTAATTACTATTTTTTACTTACAAAACAAGTTTTTAAATTTTATTTCTTGCAAGTATATTTCACGGATGACTGAAATTTCTGAAGCCGTCCCTGAACTATCCTTTCCTACCATGCAGCCTGCAGGTTACCCTTGTGACTAATGACCAACTTGCACACTCAATTACGTTTGTTTCTTCCAAAGGTGTCAAAGTTTCTGCAACTTAACTAATTTTTTAATGGCCTAATCAAGTTCAATTTAGTTGTCCAGTCTCCTCTCTCATCCTCCTCCTTTTCCAAAGGAAGGACACCATTGCAAACTTGCACCTAATTAACTTTTTTCCATTTACCCATATCTTTAGTAACACAACAACGTTATTATCACACTTCCCAAGTTTTGGGTTGTAGCTAATTCCAGGCGTAATGTCACAATCAGAATTGAGTAGGGGCAATGGAATTGAGAGGCCACCTCAAAATTTTATGGTTTTAGGGACCAACAATTTTGGTAGCAGAGGCTCAAATTTAATTTGGTTGTGAAAGAGATTTCGGGATAATATTCCGGTGGTTTAATTGTGCTTAAAACGTGGTTCAGAAAATGTCAAAATCAGATTTGAGAAGGGTATAATGGGTACAGGATGGGATGTTTAGTGGTGGTTTAAGGACATGCAGTCTCCTTCTTCCTCATTATTAATAGGAAGTGGTGGAGCCTGTTGTCACATGGATAGGACCCTCAATGATTGAAAAAAAAAGAGTACTGAGGTAGGGTTGATCGATCCAAATGCTAATAATGTCTTAATTTTCAAACTTTTTCAGAATAAAGGAAAAGAAAATACTAACATCAACCCAAAAGGTGAAGCAAAATAAGTAGATAGCGCATAGATAGCGCTGATCAAACTTTACTCCGCCCATTGAGACGAACTATCTCAACTGGGCCTAGTCCGTCCGGGTCACGCTCCTTTCTAGAACGGTCCGCTATTTTGACCCAATTAATTTGGGGGCCTAAAATCCGGCCCACTTCACCGTGAAATGTGCATTGATATTTGAACTAGTTTGTCATTATATAGATATTATCCTCCACCTAGAAAGATAATTCCTGCTATTGTCCACGCTATCCATGTTTCTATTAGATTTTACTTTTGAAATTGAAGTTAAATTTGGCTAAATCAAAATTAAGGAATTACATTGAAAGGGAGACAAAAAAAAAAGGTTATGGAATTAGTCGAGGTGCACGCAAACTAGTCCAGACATCCGATTATAAAAAAAACATTTACATTATTTGTGGACTGCCCGGCAGCATGGCCCCATAGTATGTAAGATGGATAGACAACGCCTGATGAGAAAAGAGAGAGAATTTTCAAGTTCAAGGCTTACTGAGGTTCACCACCGAGGTGGCAGTTCAACCACAAGCAGTTAACATTAGGTTGCTCCTCTCTTACCGGTCTTTTGATACTTGGAACTAGGTGGTTCAAAGAGGAGACTCCAATTTAACTTGCATTTTGGTGGAGCATGGCGATGAATTAATATTTCCTACTCCTGATTTAAGTTTGAACATTTTAGGTCGGGTGGATTCCGAGTTGATCAGGATCGATCGCTACGCTTGTTCAATCTAAGCGCACCTTTTTTCTTTAGGAAACAAAAGAAAAGCTACCGAGGTAGTAATTAGAGGAATCAAATCCTCTGTTCCGAAAATTCTCTATTTCTCTGTTCTGGTGTATTTCCGGTTATTGGATCACATAAAATTTTTAAAACAAAAAATAAAACACACACAATCTAACGGCCCAAAACATTTGGGAACAGAGGAACACCATTTCTCGGAACATGGGATCTCAAACCGTAATTAGAACTTAGAAGCAACCACTTGAGTCATTCACTTCCTGACATTATTGACAATTTGACATCTAGCTTTGGTGAGAATAGCTGCTGCATATGTTGGGCGAGAGGAGAGAAATGATTTCCTAGCTGAAATCAACTCACGTTAGGAGGGAGTAAATTTTTAAGATTTTTATGACTACGTATTAAACATGACATTAATTAGGCTATCGATTGTGTGGTAAAACTTCGGGATATATAATCTCGTATTCAAGATGATGGAGCAACATCGACACCTGAGTACCTAGCTACCGTTGGAAAATAAACTATGGATAGCCTACTAATTAAATTAGTAACAATATCATAATAGCCCCCAGTATTTTCTGTTTTTAAGCAATTACTACAATCTGTTCCACAGCCACCAATGTGTCAGTAGCAAAAGGGTTTCAATCGATGCTTTGCTTGTTCTTCTTAGGACAAAGTTGTTAATGAAGACTGTAAAATGGAACCTTTTTGGCATGGGTAATTAATTATTCACTGGCCTTGGGCTTTGCTATTTAGTGCTTCAAAATCTTTTTACATCATGCATTTTTGTGGAATGCATGACTTTAGGTCACAGGTGACGAAAAAAATTTCATACTATAAAATTAATGATTTTAATTTGGTTAGAAACTTAGCTAACATAATTTATTTTATTTTGTTGAACTATCTGATTTACTCACTCACAAATTTTTCGTATTTTCATTTTGTTTGCTTATACTTAATGATCCAGTACAGACAATATCAAAGAAATGTCAAATAAAATTTGGAAAAATATACTCCCAATTCATCATATTTTTTTAGTCCTTACTCCATTTCAGGACTTCCCATGATATTTGCCCTTTTGAAACGTTTAAAAAAAAAAATTTATTTAGATTTCCAATTCTAACCCTCATGAATGTTTTAACAAAAAAATTACTGTAAAAGTTAGAATCAAAGGACAACAAGGGAATTTTGAACCAATTTTTGAAGGAGACATACATGTCCCCTTAATAAATTGAAAATTCCATATGAGACTAACAAAATGGGATAGAGCGAGTAAAATTTTAGTGCATTTCTTGATCTAGGAGTTTCGCTTAGTGCAATTGCTCAACCGCCCGTGCACTAACTTATTGCCCAATAAGAATATGTAGAGTTCAATAATATAAGGACATCACGCAGCGATGCTTCAAAAGCACCTCGTGATTTTTTTTTAGTTGTGACTTTCTTAATAACTCCGCTACGTGCTCTCAACACTACATATACACCCAGAAGTTATTCAAGATTTGAAAATCAATGACCCAAATTTATTCGGAATAAATTCTAGATCCCATTTCCTGGCACTTAGTCTTCCTCCTCCCAACAAACTTAAGGACCCTAGAAATGCAGGGGACACCAATACACGTAGTCATACGTCCCACATATATAGTAATTATTTTGTCGATGAAAAGTCTCAGTATTTTTTCCCAGTTGAGGCTCTTTCATTCTTTTCCGTACTCCACCAAAATTCTGGAGAGAGGTCAGTGACTCAGTGGAGGTGTTGGGTACTTTGAGAGCAACTTATGCCTGCATGGCTTACAGCTTTCCATTTCTTGACTTTACAAGCAAACATGATTGGGGGTTGGCCCCCCCCCCCCCCCCCCCCCGACTCATCCACCTCCTATATTTGATGCTCCTCAACCTACATCACACAGAATAATTCTGTCTCGGTCCATTTCGTTGGTGGGTTTACTCCTCATACAATTAATAAAGGTTCGATTCTTGGAGTTAGGGTACAAAATATCAAGAAATGAATTTCTCGTGAATAGCATAGTCTCCACATGGATGGTCTGCCTTTGACTAGACCAGAAAAGAGATTAGTCGAGTTGAGTATAAATTGCCCCGAACATCCGTCAAACAAAAAAAAACAGAATAATTCAGACCATGCCATAATCTCCCTTGGCGCATGATTTGTGAGCAGAAAAATCAGGACCCTCCATTTTGTCTTTGAGTACATGTAAGCATTTTTCCGGGTGTTACTGTATTAGTGGCAGGGTTTCATGACCAACTGTTTGGTCATATTTGTGCCTTGTTTGATTTGGAAAATTATTCAGTGCTCCCTGGAGGATGCTTCGAACACAATTTATCACCGTATATTTGTGTGTAATCAATCACCAAGTGTGAGGAACACACAAATGTTCGGTCAAAAGGGTTGTTGGGTCCTAAGTTGCATTATGTGTATTGCATGAAAGTGGATGATAATGGGAGCGAGAGCATGAAAACTTCTCTCGAAAACATGTCACGTGACTGAATTCCGTTAGAACAATTTAAAGAGGGAGCGGAGAATCCTACCGGAGGATTATGTGATCTAGGTTGCATCATACTCCAAAACACCAATATGTTATTTCCACACGGCCCGGCCCGATTGTACACACTAGGTAGGGTTTGTGGCTCGTCTTAGACATTCTGTTCCCTTACAAGCCCAAGCCAACCACCTGGGCCTGGGTTTAAGTTCTTGGCCTGTTCTTTTAACTAGCATTGACAGATCTTCTGTACCAAATTCATAGAAACAGCATATAGACCATTTCTCATGACAACTTCAAATGATGATACAAAAGAACTTCTCCGTTGCGATTTTCGCCAGGTCCTCGTGAATTACATTAAGGTTTCATTTTGTAAAGTGTCAGCCGAAAATACACTCAACAAAAACAAGGGAAGAATTACATCAATGACAGGAAGATATAGGAATAAATACTGTCGACGCAACACTACTAAGAAGTAAGTACGTTTGCACATTTCTTCACAGAGAGAACAATTTGATCTGGACCGGGAAAATTGTAGCTCATAGCTTCTTCCTCTTAGAGTTCTTTGAAGTTTTAGCAGCACCCTTTTCGGTAGTTCTTTTAGCAACTTTACTTCTGCTATCTGGATCTTTACTCCCTGCAACGAGGTGGAAGTCAAATCCAAATACCCGACAAAATTTTCGGCAGTTCTGAGGCACCGTATGAACTTTAGTCTAAAGGTATGACATACGGGAGGTAACCCTGAATAGTGCATAATTGGGATAAAAAATGTGTAAATTGTGATTTCTACATCACCATACCTGTGCTCAAAGCCTTGCCGTCGTAGACATCAAGCTGTTAAACAACACGCAGGAGAATTAGCTAATTTTCTGCATGCATTATTGGCAGAAACTACCAAAAGCTGCAGTTAATAAGCACTATGCACGCATGCACAGAGACACAAACACGCCCAACTCACATACACGGGAAATTCAATAATGATAAATATATTAGATATGAAAGGAAAATCACATCTTTACAAAAACCTTATACAGAAATTATCGATCAGATAATAAAATCAAGACTTGCAACATTTTTCGGATTGATTTTATGTTCAGATATGCTTGTATATAGCTTGTCCCTTTTCAAAAAAAAATAAAAAATTCATATGGAGCTGATTTATCTATTATACCGGTCAAGGAAGGTCTCGATTCTTGAAGTATATTTTATCATAAATCTTCCGAACAAGAAGGAGAAAAACTCACTTCCATTATCCAACAAAAGCAATGTTGAGTTTCTTGAAAAGTAACAATAAAACCATTTTGACAGGCCACTCGCCCAACTAGCAAACATATTGCCATGTATGATCTGGACACTTCAGACATGGCAAATATGTCTTAAGCATAAGAACAACGTATTTGCAATTAAGAACAACAGACTTCTCACTATTGCTCACAATTGTGAATTTCATTAAGAAATAAATCCCTTCGCATCAGTTTTCCTTATATATAGCCTCACATTCTGCTAAGTGAGAACTGAGAACTCTCTCCAAAGAAAGAACTATCAAATCATGTAAGACATTTCTGAACCAAAAACAAGCTATCGCCTGAGTAGTTAATTGACCAGAGCACAATGATCAATTGATGGAAATGCAACCTACTAATCAACTGTAGGAAGAGTTACCTGATCAAGTCGATCACCAACATCCGTTCTATCAACCACCACCATAGAATGGGTAAGTCCACATGCAACACTATAGGAAGAAATACCACATAGTGATCAGCAAGGCAGAGCCACAAGTTTAGTCTAATGTGTGCATAGTTGGCTAAAAAATATAAGGAACTTTTGTTATTCACAATTGAGAAAAGTTACTTTTGAAAAGGGGGTCAAAATTTTAAATTATAACGAAAAATAGAAGGAAAACTACAATTTACAAAACATGCTATCCAAATTTTGGTGGTGACAATCCACTATTTAAGCAAAATTCTACTATTTTAGAGCTAATAATGTTCAAAACTTTTAAACCAGGGGGGGAAATCTTCTTCCTATAGTGTGAAAAAACTCACTTGCGTCCCACAAACATCAAATACCAACCTGATGACATGCATTCCCTCAAGTATGTCTATTTTCTTGGGATTTCTTGAAGACCTGCAAAGAACAAACACAAGCAAAAGTGATGAAAATATGATAACATATGAAGCTCGAAAATAAAGAGCAAGTATTTAATACTAGGGAATAAACCTACCTCACTTGATCAGGTCCATATCCCAGCTCACCCGACACGGCATTGCCCCAGCTTATGCATGAACTATCAGCACCAACAAAATGGCGCATTTCGCCTGAATCCATGCAGCGGATATTCCAGCCACTATAAAAGAATCAAATCCAATTCAAAAACTATACTGCTATAAATTAAAATCGGGGGATCGGAAATCAATATTATCACTTCCTCAGTATTTGCAGGAAAAAAATGACACTGCCAATGACCAACTTGAAAACTTATGCACATTGATGGAAATTGGATCAAGTATATCATCTCTACTTCTTATTCTTTTGGATAAGCAATCAATATTTAACTTTTTACGTATAGCCATTAACAATAATGTAACTAGACAAGTTAATCAACTAATCAACTACACACCATAAATAATCATAAGGAAATATAGAGCACAATACAGAGAGACAGAACCAGGGCGATTATAACCTTAAATCCATAAGAGGTTTAGGGTACATCCATTCGTCACCTGTGTTCCTTACTTTGCCCCAAATATAAAACTGTCCTTTGCCTGGGAATAGAGAAATTCGATGGTCAACACCAAATTACTATTGCACGTTGGACAAAGTCATAAAGTGAAAATTAAAGGTTATCAAACACAAAGTGAAGCAAAATCTTCTGCGTGTTATGTTTGACCACAGGATACCTGCAAATAAATTCTGCAGTACTGCTATTAATCAAGCCATATGGTACGGCACAAAGTGTTGGGCTACTACAACATGAGAATAAGATGAGTAGCCGAAATGAAAATGTTGAGAAGGATAAGTGGTAAAACTTTGCGAGACACAACTAGGAACAAAAACCTTCGTGGAATGCTAGTGGTGGAAATGGTAGAAGATAAGATGAGAGATAATAGATTAAGGTGGCTTGGACATGTCTATCGCAGATCAGTCTACGCAGATCAGCCTACGTGGAAGTTAGAACTTAGGAGGAGTCATATGGTAATGATAGATGGTCGAACAAAGGGGAGAGGTGGACCAAAATTCACTTTAGAGGCAGTAGTTCACTGGATACCACGGAAGACGATTCCCTCGACGAGAGACTTAAATGAGAAAAATGAATTCTTGTAACTGACTCCAATTGATTGGAACTTTAAGGCTCGGTTTGATTTGGTGTGGTTTGGTTTGTTCGTCTTAAGAGGGGTTATATCAAAAAACTAATAATTGAGCGCCAAGCCACCAACTTCGTAATCTTATATGAAGCTACACAAGCTACCCAATGGTAGCCTCGTTGCCTGCTATTTAAGTATAACAATATGGGAACAACAAAGAAAGCTGTTGGCTAATACCATCATAGAAATATTTCATCAAAACCCAACTTTTTCAAATGCCAATATTTGAACTTAACAGCAAGGAAGATAACAGTTCGAATGAACACCAAACAAATTGACCACTAGTTTCCATTTGTGTGATACAATAAGATTTGATTTCCCTTTTGACTAATCAAAAAAAAAATTCTGCAAAACTAGTGAAGAGTAACAAAACCTACCAGCAGTACATGCAGAACTTACGGAACCAGCTGAAATCAAGGCATCAGGAGGTAGAGTATTGTGCTTCGTGAAAATTTCAATACGACGAGGAACCCACTCATCCTTCTGCTCCTTATGTCCAAGCCTAAACCCAAAACTCAGCAAATACAAAGTAATTAGACACTATGAAGAGAAGTTACGTTAGGCAGTCCTCCGTAATGTTCCTCAAAAGCATGCCTACAAGGTGGACTTGAGATCTAAAGAAACAGATACCAACCTCCCATAATCACCACATCCCCACCTGGGAAATTACAAAAAGACTAATTATAACTCAGTATATGTATTGTGAACTGTTGAAGGGAAAGAAAGGAAGAAAGAAACGAAAAGACTGCAAGAAAAGCTTACGTGTAAACAAAGCCATTTGAATCCACAGCAACTGGATGCCAAAACCACAAACGGTGAAGTGAATAAAACTTGTAAACAAAGTAAGAATGAGGTAGTAAGAGAAATGATAAATAAGCCTCATTCAAAACCTGTATGATTTGTTCCACAAGCAACTTTCACTATAGTTTCTCCAGCAAGGGAAGCAACTGCTTTAGGGCATGGTTGGGCTTGATAAGCAAGCAGAACCGAGCTATTTCTAGTATTGTACTGCACCGAATTGAACTTGTTATGAATATAGAAACCAAAATCAATTTAAGTGCATAAGCATGTGCACACACATAATTAAGTACATTTCTATATAACCGCATATAGTTTCAACATTTTGAAAATCTTAACCCAATATAATTTCTGTCCAGGCCAGTATGAAAGCTGAATATGTTCAAATTTCAGTAAATCACAACAATTGGGTCAATAACGACAATGCGGGGAGCATTCCACACATCGGAAACTCATTATCATGGTTTAAACATCACATTAAGGACAAATATGTTCCGAATTTTGATCCATGAGGTATCTGGAAACAATAGTTTTTCAGTTTTCTTTTATTCTTTGATTTCGTCATTAGAAATTGTAGTGGCTTATTCTGTTTCTGTATTCTCTGTTGATTCAAGAACTAACCATGGACTTACACACAAGAAAAGACAGTGAATAAGTTCAGAGATTCGATAATCTATAAACTAAGAAGAAAAGTCTGAAAGATCATTTATCTTCAACATACCTCATTGTCGGTTCCATGCCCTAGTTGACCATATTGTGGAAGACCAGCCGTCCTAGAAATCAGTAGTAATCAGAGCAACCCACAACTTCAGAACAACAGAAGTAAAGAACACCAAAACACATGAAGGAAGAAGTAGGAACCAACACAAATGCATAAACATACAGTATAGAAGCTCCTTCAGTAGAAGTTAACCACACCGAAAAATCAGCCCCACAAGCAACATTTCTGACTTCAGAGACAAGACAACGTATAGGAGATGACTCAACTTCTACAAGCAAATAAAGTAGAACGTCATCTGATGTATAGCACTGTTTAGAGCATAACACCCCACAACGCAACATATTCAACCATCTTCTGTGAATTTACAGATTGAAATGAATTGGCATGTAGAAGGAAAAACAACTGAAACAGATAAATGTTAAAACACTTCCAAGTTCCAACTAAGTCAAACTACTCTAAACCGAGGAGCAATGACTCCCTTGAGAGTGACATATTCTATTGCAAAACATAAGAAATTACATGATAAGATGCCACTGATCCAAAGCTGAGAGAAAAAAAACCCACCATTCCTTAGTGAACCTGAGCCCAGCTGCCCGTGTTTATTCCAGCCAAAAGAAAAGGAAATTCCATCTTTAGTTACTACCACAGTATGGCTCCTTCCAGCCCCTGCTCCGAAGATACTATGCCTTAAAAGAAAGAGTAAATAAAGGAAATAAAATAAAGGAAGGAAAAGGCAAAGCTTATAATAAAAGAAGGAAGAAAAAACAAATTCATGCAAGAGATACAAAACAGGAATCCACTGAAATTTCATCTACACAAGTAATTTGGTCTTGTCCATTTTTTATTTGCCAATAGATAAACGATTGAATGAAACATGAGATGAAGGGAAATCATCATTCAGTAGAGTCCCTTTTTAACTAAGATTCATTAGGGTAGAATGCAAAAATCCACCAATAGGTAAGTATAAACTGGGTATAATAAGTCTCCGGTTCCACTTCCTTCCCCTCCACTCTCTTAAACCCAAAAACGTGCTTTCTTCTCCAACACACCAGCCAAAAACAGCATAACAAAAGCATGTTCAAAAACTTTCCAACAGAAAGATCTCCAGCATTTCTGATATAGTTCATAGCATCTTCCCAAGTGACTAAAACATGGAGAATAATAGAAGCCATAACTTCCGCATAGTGCCATAATGGACAACAAATTGGTTGGCAATTTCACTGCCATATCTGGCTAAAGAATTTAGAATCTGACCCGTCAGGACCGTGACCTATTCCCACCGTTAAACGTGCAGATTTAGCAAGCTCCTCCCACCCTACTCTATGAAAGCTCCTCACCACCACTGCGTGCCTATGGGCTATGTCCCAATCGCTTATCAAACGTAATCAGTCTGGTCAATATTTGAATCCACAGGTACTTTTATAAAGTGAAATTTAAATACCAAGAATTTACTCATTAGACTGTTAGTCCCAAACACCCACATTCTCCATGCCTTTTTCTTTCTCAGGATCCTATTTTGCACTTGTAAAATCATACAAATCCGCATTCGCCACTTTTTTTTTTGTCAAAATGGTAGGAGTTTTATTGATACGATATGAAAGCAATACATCAAAAAAGGTGGTTATCCTTCTCTAAGGAAGATAGTAACCAAGAAGGAGGTCGAGCTTCCCAAGTTCGAACCTCAATCCCTTGCAATCCGGACTTCGCTAACTTATCCGCAACTGCATTCGCCGTTCTTCTGACAAAAGCGAACTCACATTTCTCAAACTGATTCACCGCCCTTATAATATCTCAACGATGACATCCACACCCACTGGGCATGTCGCCTTACTGCCCAAGATTTGAACTAATTGGAGCGAATTCCCCTCGACGACAATCCGACTTAGACCCATTTGATGAGCAAACTCTACCGCAGCCCTCCAAGCCAAAGCCTCCGCACACAAGGTGAACTCACCCTTCCTAGATTAACAGCTCTGGCAGCTACGAAGTTGCAATCAGCACTTCGAATAATTATACCTGCACCTGCCATATTTCCATCATTTTGCCCAGCCATCCATGCACCGTCAACGTTAACCTTGAAGCTCCCAAGATGCGGCGGTTGCCACTGAGCATTCACAACGGGCCACTTCAAACACCAAAACTCTAGTTATATAGAAATTGAAGATCAATAGTTCTTTCCATGTAAATCCCAGAGTGAAAGACAGTGACCAACTAGAACAGCAGGAAGAGTGTTGCAAGATAAAAGAGCCTTTTCCCACCTCAAATTAATGGCATCACACTATAAATCCATCACATCACTCACTGAAAAATCCTAATTGACTATTTCCCCATGTGTCAAACTGTAGCTCCGTCCAAGGTATTGAAGGATAATGAAAGAAAACTTACTTGAACCCAACTTAAAACTATAATAAGAACTTCAAAACTTTTTCTAAGCATGGGTAAGAAATACAACAAAAATAGAAGCATACTAAACAAAGTTCACTTCCAGTGACAAGAGAAATGTAGCATACTCCAACAGTTCTGATACAAGAGATGGTCCATCACGCAGAATTCTGTCTCCATGGCCTAGTTGCCCCTTCTGTATTACACCAATGTTTCATGAGTTGAACACATTAAGAAGAAAGCAAGTAAAAAAATTAGCTTCATAATTAAAATTAATCATACATCGTTGCATCCCCAAGTATAGCAACGTCCATTGACATCCAATGCCACACAATGAGAAGACGCTACACAGAACATCAAAAACAAAGCTCAATGATCCAAATATCCAACACTTATATTCAAATTTTGCAAATAAGATACAAGAGCAGGGATTGAGAGAGCATCTCCAACTGGAAGCCAAATTCTTTACCACAGCAATAGCTTGGCTTACATCTCTGAATTTTAATTCCAATGGGTAGCTAAATCCATTGCCAAACTATAGCTTTGCAATTTTTACCCTCTATCCCTCCAGTGATGGGACTCGGAAAAAAATAGCTCCAGCTATTTGCTTCTCTCTATTTTCTCTGTTTTCATTGGAGCAACATACCAAATAATGGCCTTCTAATACTGTAGCCATTCAAAAAACAATTTAGCAGACAAAATTTTCCAACTTTTTAAAAATTTGTGAAGGTATAATGTCAGTTTTGAGATGCCTTGAATGGTGAAAACAGAAAGTTAAAATAAGACGAAGGGAACATAGCTGTGAAGTTTCATTACTTCAAACAATTTTTTGCTTAGATGATTTATAGAGCTCTACACAACGAATATTCGGATTAGTAAAATGGAACCTGTGGTAGATTCCACGGGCCCCTCACTTCTCTCAAATCCTTGTGAACTTGGCAGAAGCCAAGTCCTTATCTGCCTTTTCTTTAACATTCTTATACGGTGAGAGTTTAAGCCAATGCAAAAATAAAATAAAATAAAATAGAAAGAAGGAATATTTCCCCAGGAGGACAGGACATTTATCTCCTACTTCATGGCAAGAAGGCGGCCTAGATTGGGGGCTAAGGGCATCTCCAATGGGTTTGGTATTTAGTGTTTTTGTGGCGTGTATCAAAAATTAGCAAATTCAAAAGTGTTGAATGCACTCCAGTGCTTGTATTAGTCTGTGTGCTATAGTGTTTTAATTTTGAGGTGCTACATTTGGTCATATAGCTACCAAACAATAAGTGGGCCGCTTTCTATAAATTCAAATTCCCATTGTTGGAAGTAAATGCCAACCATCTTTTGCACTCGTTGTGTATACCCCCGGGATACAGTTGTTTGATTGTTTTTCACCGGAAGAAGAACTTGAAGAAATAGTTGAATTCATCATTAATGGAATTATATGCAATAAAAAGGCATAAGCTACCAAAATTTGGGGAAAAAGTTACGCGGCAAATTTTAGTTGAAAAGGAAGTGGGATTTCATGCAAGAAATGAGCTATGAACGTAGTTCTTAGAAATGAACTCTATCACAAGAATTAATGATTGTTCTAGTTCCTGACCTGACTTGTAAAGTGCAATAAGTCAGTTTTTGCAATAAGTCAGGAATTGGAACAAGCTCCAAGACAGGGATGTGGTGTTCGAAGAGAACATGAGCGTTGGCCTTTTTCTTCATCTCATAATATCGACGTTGGTGGATATAGCCGTGGCTTTGGCATTTAATTTAAAGAGATTTAAAATTTCTTGTGGAAAGATATCACTCCCCTAACTCACTCATTGTAGTACTCATGTATGTAATAGTAAGTTAGTAATGTCCTAGCACATACTTGTGGGAGCCACTTTTTTATCCTAATGCACATTTTAATACACAAGTATATGCTCTACCTAGGGCTGCAAACAAACTGAGGCTCGAGCCTCATTATGGGCTCAACTCGGCTCAGCTTGTTCGTAAATGAGTCGAGTCGAACACGAGGTAGTTGTTCCTCGGCTCGTTTGGCTCATTTAGTAAACCCAAGCTCCAACACCTCCATACTATACAAGCCGAGCTCAAACTCGATTAATTGGGCTCGAGCTCAAGCTAGACTAGTTCTGACCGAGCCAAGCTCGAACATTTAAAGCCCGGCTCAGTTCGTCTGCAGCCCTCCGGCTAACAGACCGGACAAGCGGGCAGGTTTGCGGGCCAGTCTTCAACCTTTATACTACCCGGGGTGGGAACTTGGTCTCTCCAACACGGGCTTCAGCCCATATTTGTAATACTTTTTTTTTTTTGCACTTCAAAATGAATAATATTTGTAATACTTGACTAAATGGTTTATCATTTAGAGATATATGAGAAACAGCAGAGATTAGAACAGAAAGCAGAAAGAGAGAAATTATACCAACACCGGAGACGACCAAACGAATGTCGACGCCGACGAGAGGCAGGAGTCGAGTTGGAGAGATCAAGTTCCCTGCAGCGGAGGTCTTGCGGCTGCTAATGTTGGCATTCCACCGCGTACCACCACAGAACAGTAGCTCTCCGCCCTTCACCGCCGCCTCTTCTTCCTGCTCCGCCTTCTTCTCCGGCTCCGACATCTCCGGTACACTTATAGACGAAGAAACGGACGGAAATGTACTCGAAAACAGAGCGTAAATTAAGGGTATTTGTTTGAACTTTGATCAGACACACAATATGGGCAACGGAAGAAAGAAAACGGGGAACGGGAATTCGTTTTCGCGGTTCGAGAAAAGTGACTTCACTACTCACTGCCAGGCGCACATTTTGGGGTGCACTATGCTCAATCAATTCAAACAAAAAGGCAACGGACACTCTCCTGTCCGAGACTGTCCCATCGACCATTGTTTAGCAATAAAATCTGCTGATGTACTGTACCTTCCCGAAAGCTTCACACTTCTTGATTCGAAAAGAAAAAACTTTTCCCCAAAAAAAAGCGAAATCAATTGTTCAAATTCGTATGATTATGAATTAGAACCATTAATTTCTCTTGATCATTTTCAAGAAAACTTTTCCAGTATCTAACATTTTCGATAAAGAAGGAGAAATCAACTCTTGAAATGAGAAAGCGGTACATGATCGTGATTCTATTAAACACGGCTGTGTCTTATACCTAATGCATTCCAATGCTTTTTTGCAGCAGGATTATTTCTTGCATTCATTAATTGTTGATCCATGCACCAAGTACTAGTAAGCATTGTACCATTGAAAGATACTAGTGCGGTTTCTCAGAAAAGGGTAATTTGGTAATCAAATTAGGTAGGGATAATTTCGTAAAAATGTCCATGTTTAAGGGGAATTCGGTCAAACGGATCCAAACACATTTGTATTTGAATTTGTGAAGGGAGGTTTGCATCCGTGCTTATTGTTGTGTGCGGCTCACGTACATCGAACGATTCTCCACACATTTGTATTTGAATATGTTCGCAGAGATAATTTCAATTACTTCACACTCTATTCTTTCATTTTATTTTCTTTCTACGTACACGAATAGGGAAATAGGATATGTAATAGAGTCGTCACGTCACAAAGCATTGCATTTAGAAATAGACTGTGAGCTTTGGGCATTAGCAAAATAAGATTAACTACGTTAAGCGATTACAAAAACTTGAACCAAAGTATTAAAGGAAGAAGCCAAAGTTAAAATCATAACGCGTGTTTTGAACGCTAAAATAAAGTTTAGACTTAAACTCAGATATTGAGCAACAACATTCAAACGGTTAATTTTTCTCATTTAAATTTACTTGCTTCCCGCTTGTAGTTGTTTCTCCAAAAATCAACAGTGAATATAAGTGTAGAAATTTTGTGAAACATACTCCAATCTTCTTTCTTCTAATCATGAGATTTTCTTCCAACGTTTGCGTTGTGATTCTTTGAATTGTTCATATGCTTGTGAATACATGATGTCAAAATTTCTCGTCTTAGTTCTCTCGACATTTGCATTTCTACAATAAATGAAACAATATAAAGAGTAGCGATTTTCACGCGCCCTTTTTACCAACTACACTACGTTCATTTATATAATCTTTGAAAAAACATTGTAAATTCACATTGCAATAATACAAAAAAGCGAGTGCATTTGTTAAAAAAAAAGAGAGTGAAAATCAATTACCCAATGCAGAATTGAAATGTACGTATATCTGTATTCACAACCATGGTTGCCAAGAAATTCATTTGGAATCTCAAAGTCCCTCCCAAGTTAAAGCATTTCTGGTGGAAAGCATGCTGTAATCTTTTGGCAACCAAAGAAAATTTACACATCATCAGGTGCAACCCCTCCCCCTTATGCCCAATTTGTCTCCAAGAAGTTGAATCTATCGAACACCTTTTGTTCAGTGTGAATGGACCAAGGCTGCATGGTTTGGCAGCGATTTAAGTTACAACTTACAAGGTGGATACTTTGGCTATCTCGTCTGTCATGAAGTGGACCGTCTCGGTCATGGAACACTTGGATTCAGCTTCTAATAGCAGTGATTTGTTCTGTCGATGCGTTTGCCTAGCATGGCATATCTGGAAATTTAGGAATGATTGGGTATTTAATTCAGCACCTGTTAATCCCAAAGATACAGTGGTTAGGGCCCAGTTCACCAGGGCGGAATTTTATAGCAGTCTGTCTCCTCACCGTGTGTTTGGGCATAGTATGAGGGAGTATTGGAGAGTCAAGTCTGGCAAGCCCCCCAAGTTGGTTTGATGAAAGTTAATTGTGATGTTGCCTTGAAAAAGGGTAATTCTGAGGCAGCTGTTGCTGCAATTTTGCGGAACCATAGAGGGCAGATTGTTGACGGTCGAGCTGCCATTTCCCAAGCATCCTCAGTACAGCAAGGAGAAGTGCTAGCAATCCGTTTGGCGGGGTCCCTCATTCAAGCACACCATCTTTTGCAGGCCACGATTGAAGGAGATAACAAAATGGCGATCAAGCTCTGCTCTACGGAGAATGTTCCTCCTTGGGACTGTGCGGCAATCATCGAGGATGTCAGAGTGCTCACTCCACATTCTCATTGTTCTTTCAACTGGACTCCTAGGAATTGTAATAGGGCTGCGCATTGGGTGGCAACCCATTGTCTTGAGGGTTCAATCCCCTCTGACTGGGTTTCCAATTCCCCTTTCCCCCTGTCTAAAATTTGTATAGAGGATGCCTCTTTGGAGGTTGTTAGTTGAATGAAATCTTCCCCAGTTCAAAAAAAAAAAACCATGGTTGCCAAGATACGTAGCACAGGACAACTCAAAAACCACAACCAAAAGTCAATAATTTTTTAACAAAATTGAACAAATTAGCATTCCATTTTACAATACAAGAAGACCTCTTCTATTTTTCGAAAAACTCAGGTCAACTATAACAAGACTATGAAATACAACCCTGCTTTACAGTTAATTCGGCTAAATAGGCAGATTGCCTCATTGTTCATCACCACATTCAACTACCATTAACCACGAGAATGAAAGAACAGTCATACCGTTCTAGGAACGAAACAAGAACCAGAAGATAAGGCTAGCAATGATCGGTGAGAAGATTAGTACTTGGCTGGCTTTCCCTCATCCGAAATTTCTTGCTAATGGAACAATTCTTCCCCTAATACTAAAGAAGCATAAGGATCTATACTTGCCCTGTGAAAACTTATTCATGTTTCTTCACATACTACTTGATGGTGATGTAGCGATTTGTCCCGTGCTTTGCCCAATTGTTCTTAAGGTCTATCGGATTCGACAAATCATGGCCTTCAGCCGTGAGCCTGCCAACCAGCTTACTGAAAGCGCTTCCACTCATCTTCCGCCCACCTATTCGTGCATGCCGCTTGTGTGGCACTGCTGGCAATGGATACATCGACATGGCAGTTGTGCAACACGAGGACTGCCAACCCCCATTTCCCCACTTGTAGCATGGCCGTACAACTCCGGTACAGGAGCAAACAGGCACGGGCATTGTAGTCCCATGAAATGCTGCCAGGTTCAACCCCGTATCCTCCCCTCCTTCCTCCCTCTTAACCCTTTTCGAGATTTTGGAAGGTTTTTTCTTAGGCTTTTTGTTAGGTGTCACTGCCTTGGCTTCCTTCGTTTGTTTTATCGTCTCTGAGGGAACTGGTGGCATTTGAAGCGCATCACTTAATTGCATAGCCCTTGAATTGTATGGAGTTTCGTCCCTCTGGGACCGGTGGTGGTGTGGGTGTTCATGCTTCACCGGAAGAGTCATGGAGTTTTTTCGATATTGAAGCGTTGCGATGGCATTGTCACGTGCCATAATGGCGCTGTTGCGTTCTGAAATCGCTGAGTTGCGCTGAAGGATAGCCAGATCTCTCTCTGCCAAGGCCGCCTTTTTCTCGGTAAATGCTAGATTTCTTTCTTGAAGAGCGGCGTCACGTTCGGCCATAGCAGCCATTATTTGTCTCATT
This sequence comes from Gaultheria prostrata, assembly GCA_036023075.1. NCBI lineage: Eukaryota > Viridiplantae > Streptophyta > Magnoliopsida > Ericales > Ericaceae > Gaultheria > Gaultheria prostrata. Next base: position 30,466 of record JAXBDA010000257.1, on the reverse strand, counting down.
GATGGCTGATGCTGCATAAACCACTGAAATGAAGAACGTTGGAAACTATTGATCAGCAAGTGGGAATTTGGAAGGAAAAATCACTACGCAGCGTAGTCTACAAAGCACCATAAATGATTTGTTTAAAAATATACAACGAAGTACTGTCCATACCTGACCCTGTGGTGGTGGTTGGTGTCTTCCATTCTCCCGATGCCCACTATTATCCATCTGAGCTCGGAAGTCAATAACTGTAATACTAGCTTCTACTTGTAAACATCTGCTATACAACTAGTCAAATAAGCATCAAACAGTTACCCAAACTCGCAACCATGTAACTCAACATCTGGATACTCCCTCAAAGTCCCATATTCTTGATCCTTTTGGAAATTTCATCGGGACACGTGTAATTACTGCAATCAAATTCAAATTCACATGCATTAATTCCAATTTTCCCTTTCTTAGTTACTTGTACGGGCAATTTTGGAAAACTACAACGTTGTACTCAGGCTTTCAAAGAGAATTGACAAATTTGGACATCCAAAAATGAAATATGAACCAAGAATACAGGGACAGAGGGCGTACCAAACTATGTTTCAAAACTTTGCTCTGAAGAATACTGATACAAAATAAAAGGGAGTTTAAAATTTATTCCTTCAACATTAGAAATAACGTGGTTGAAGTGGGTCGAAATTACCACTAGACTGATACAAATCGAAAGAACCTTGCTGAATTTTCTACGGAAAAAACTTGAGCACAGTATCTGCAGAGATAAAACCTCAAATAAGAACTCAATCGGGCAAATTACAAGAAGCCAAATGAATAGGCCAAAAAAATGTCAAAGCTAACAAAAAAAAAACAGTAGCAATGAAGTTACCAGAAAACAAAATAGAATTTTCGTCACAAAACACCCCCCCAGCTTGGAAAAGATACTGACAAAGTCTCGTAATCGAAATCGAATATGATAAAACCTGATAAACCAAGAGCAACCAACCAGCAATCTATTTAATGACATACAGCTGATGCATAAATCCATACAGTTATCCTCCCTATACAAGACCAGCAAAGCGAAGTGGCTACCATAGACCCAACTTAGGAATGCCTTAAACAAAGCTGCATACAGCATATAAAAGCAAGTTCTCAAAAGAGATGCAGAAGATCTCAAAGACATTTCTTCAAAGCGTGCATGGAAGAATGCGTTTACTATGGCTGAGCAAAGTAGCATTTCGTCATGGTTAGATCAAGCACAAAATCAGTAATATATGCTATGTAGTTGCCCATCTGACAAGGGCCACTTTGATGACACCCAGCGCTCAGTAGGGGTTTGACTTGTTTTCTTGCAAATGGCTAGGAAAAAATATAACCATCTTCCACAAACCTAAATTATATACTCATCATTCCAACTTCATTTCACAACTCTGACATCAGACCCTGAAATCACCACTAATGATGCAGCTAGAGCTAGAGTATCCTAGTTTAGAGTAGTTAAAAACGGCTAGAAAAGCCGTTAGAAAGTAAAGAACTCAAGATAAAACTGAGTCAAGCTTTCTTGTAAAGGTACAACATTTTAAAATCAGCAGTCCACGTAGGAATAATAACAGGTAGAATGCCAAATGCACCATATTCAAGCGTACAGTTTTTATCAGGATCAGTCAAAATTGCTGCATTTTCGAAATAACAATGATGATTTAAACACTAAAAACAGTCCCAATGGGTCATCATGACAGTACATACAAGTTTACTGGATGTTCCTTCTTAGGATCTCATAAATCCTTGAAATAGGGCATTACAAAGTATCTAGTACTAGAGGACAGTTTCGAACAGTTAAGGTAACTTACCAAGCATGGTAGCTTCCCCATGCTAAGCTGCTAGTAGCTATTAGTCTTTTCTTTTCTCTAAACTACTAAACTCAATTTTCATACCAGAAATGTTGTCATATTTCCCATTCCTAACAAAGCCAAGTCACATTAAGTGTGTATCTGGAATGGCACTTCCTTCTCCAACGATCATTATCATTCATGAAACATTTACTGTATGTAGAAAACTATTTGGAAACATCATTCATAGCAACAAAGGAAACAGAAAAAAGAGTTATCGAATTTGCTATATACTCGGTGACATACGTCAACTGAAAGAATTGGTCCAGACATTTGTTGATCTGTATCGGCTCAAAACTAATATACTTGACATTTTACCAGATCTTGAGTGTTTCTTTTACCCATGCAGTCTGGCACTTCACCCCTAAAAGGTGGCTAATTGAGCTAACTACTTCCGATAATTATTATTGCTTTAATTTTAGGAAAAGTTACCAATACGAAACCTTCGGTGATTTTCAAGGTATATCTATATCTTCTAGCAGGTGCAGCTCAATCCGGCCCAAGGAAGCCCTTTCTATCTTATTAGTCAGTGCCTATGGTACCAGTTCATATTTGGTTACCCGAAGCTCATGTATTTAATGAGCGGCGCCAAATCTTTCTATGACCAATGTTTCTTATGGCATGAAAACTTTGTTATTCTAGGCAAATGTCTTATGTCATCCTGCATTCCCCCTTTTATGAATGATGAGGATTTGCTTTCGTTCTACTTCTACCTCCAATTGAATAATTTTAGAGGGATGAACTTAACTGCTTTTGATAAGATGCATTTTAGATATTCAATATGCGATTGGGAGAAATGCTCCAAAAACCATTCATTCTTTCAAAGTGCTTTCTCACAAGTCAAGTAAGCATAACACCTCCTAGACGGGTGTTGCTACCTCTGCCTCCCAGCTACATGCTCTTTCCCCCGTCTCCCAGCTTTGGGCTGCTTCCCCCGTCTCCCAGCTTTGGGCTGCTGCCCCCGTCTCTCAATCGCGTGTTAGTGGCCCCGACTCCCGGCACGTGCTAGTGCCTCTTCCTCCCAGCCGCGTGCTAGTGCCTTTGCCTCTCAGTTGCGTGCTCTTGTCCTCGCCTCCCAGTCGTGTGGTCCTTCCTCCGCAGCTGAGAGGGGGGACAAGAGTACACGACTGCGGAAAGGGGACAAGAGCACGCGACTGAGAGGCAGAGCCACTAGCACGCGGCTGAGAGACAGAGTTAGGAGCCCAAGGCTGGGAGACGGAGGAAGAGCATGTCTGGGTCTGGGAGGTATTATGCTTATGACTTATCATAAAGCACTTCAGAAAGAATTGAGCGGCTGAGAGACAGAGTTAGGAGCCCAAGGCTGGGAGACGGAGGAAGAGCATGTCTGGGTCTGGGAGGTATTATGCTTACTTGACTTATCATAAAGCACTTCAGAAAGAATTGAATAATTCTTGAAGCCTTTCTCCTAATCGCATATTGAATATACAAAAATCATCTTATCAAAAGTGGTTAAGTTCATCTCTAAAATTATTAAATTTAAGGTAGAACAAATGCAAATCTTCATCATTCATCAATGGAACTGGAAAGGGAAAAGAAACACTAAAGATCCAGAATATTCTACAACATTCCAGAGTCTTTAAGAACTCTCTCCAATATTCTTTAACTATGGAGAGTAAGTGTTGACACTCAACATATTCCTCGAAGTGTATGTACCACAAACGTATTTGTCTTTTCTCTAGAATATCTATAAGACATTCTCCTTTGTTGGGAAAACTACTAAAAAATCAACAGAGTAATTTCTCCTGACTTCAAGCAAAGATGCCCAAATTTCCACATTCAGTCGCTCCTCGCCAGTGAGATGAAAGTATCTTCTATTTGTAGAACAACTAAAACGGATGTTTAAGACCAAGTCTTTCTTTTAATTACAAGAGTTAGGAGAATAAAAGTATTTGAGTTACATCAAACGAGGCACGAGCCTACAATCACACCAATCCCAAACTAATAGCCCCATTAAGGGGACAAATAAGTAACTAAAGTTAAGACCAAGTCCTTATGCATAAATAAGTAATTAATCAACTTTTCAGATAACAATTTCCTCCTCGTAGAACTCAAAGACCATTGTAAAACATAAAATGACACTCATTTAACGAATTTAACAAATCAACGTTATGCACTACAACAAAAACACATCCGAGAACTCAGGAGATTGAGCTGAATTCACCGTTCAATATTCAAAAACTTGAGCACAAAAGAAATTCAACACACAGAGATCTCAAACCCCAAAAGCTCTAAATCAGCTCAAGCAACGACAAACAACACACGAAAAAACTTATGGAATCTAAAACATGAATTGAACAATTAAAGTACAATTTGAGGTAGGTATAAGCAGGTGACGATAAATGAAGTAGCAAAGGAAGATCACAAGAACAGAAAACGGCCATTAAAGAGTAGCAGAGACATCGAAGACTTACGATTGAAGTGCTGCAGAAAGAGAAATCGAAGAGGAGAGAGAGAGGGAGAGAAGAGAGTCAAAGCCCTAAATTGGAGATGGACTTCTTTTCTCTTCTTTCGATTTTCTTTCGTTTTCTCTTACTGGCAGCTGTCTTTACTCTTTTCTTTATTCGTAGTAATTCAAAATATTTAGATCAAATTATGTGTAGCTCCATTAATTTCATGATCCATTGGGTACTTGAATTTTTTCCCCGGGTTAAAATGTCCGTGTTCCAATGTCATTTGTTTAAGGATTTAATTTTTGTATTTGTTAATTTTGTGTCAAACTTTGGGTGATTATACGTTCATTTTCAATGAGAAGAATCAAAATTGGGTAAAATTATGACTCTTACCCAAATATTTTGGAAAATATCTATTAACAAAACCGAAAAGGCAAATGCGATTTAAGGACTTTTTGGTTGGTCAAATTTGAAATGTAAAAAGTTCATACAATACTATATGTTTGTTAAACTTTATTTTTATTTCACTATTTATTGAATGTTGGATATTTTTTTTAAAATATTTAGGTAGAAGTCATAATCTTCCAAGAAATATACAGTAGAGCCACCAAACATGGCACAAAACTTGGTGTATTTTCTTGGACCCAAAATCATTTGTCAAATGCATTCCTGATAGGGGGTTTGGACGAGTCCAGTCCATTTCGGAGCCCATTCTAAACCCAAATATCTTGTCATGCCCCTTTGGACTTCTTTGTTTGCCCGGATCTAACTGAAACAGAATAAAACATACAAGATTTATGCATGGTACAGTATGTTAGTTTAACCAAGGGCTCGTAGCTTAGTGATTAAGGGCTATGGATAGCTTCTCGATCCTTCTAGGCTAAGTCATTAACTCCTCTGCTAACTCCCCACTGATGTATATTGAAAAAAAAAAAAAAAACAGTATGTTAGTTTATCAAAGCCCTTGGGAAACAAGTCAACGTATGAGATGGGGAAAAAAATGTAAAATTCAACATTTGTTTTGATTGAGATTGTGAGATGCATTTTGAATATTGTCCACACGCAACCACAAACGAAGAAATAATGAACTTAGGGTGAGTTTCCCGAAAAAGATTTTATCAAATGAGTAAGGAAGTTGATAAAATCTCAGATCCCCTTGATTTTATCAAATCTTGATAAAATCTTTTATGAAATTGGGCCTTAGTAGGACCTTGGTGTAAAGTGTTAGAATAGTTGTCCCACATTACTTGGGTATATAAAATCAGAGATCACTTTATAATATTTGAGACTTCTATATTCATGGTCAATTAGTTTTGAGTTGGATACAAATTAAGTTTCCACATTGGATGCGAGCGGACCCATTAATTCCATCTGAAATTTTAAAATAAAAAAGCAAATCAAGTCCACCACACCCACGGCCACGATAACAGACCCTGAAAAAGTTGCAAGACTCAAAATATGGCTACACGTGAAAGACCTAAATGTGGTTGCTCTTGCGAGATCACCTAATAATATTTGAGACCTCTCAACTAATTGCCAATTAACTTGCTGAACAAAATACCCGAACTTCGAGGACTCCTCACATGATTATTTACATTTCCAATCCCAATTGGAAATCCTCCAACAAACGAGCCCTCAAATGGGATCACTACCCTCTATAATTAGTCTAGATTTAAAGATTTAATAGAGAGTGTTTCGCACCAAAACGACGCAGTTTTGGGGGTTTGTATTAATAGGAGATCAATTCAATTGAAGCTTGAAATACAGCGACTTAATTTATGCAAGAGGGAAGATGACAATATTATTGTTTACTGTCTTTGAAATTCATACTAACATTTTCTTAAAGTCAACGGAAAATAAATGAAAAATTCGGTAACACATCTATTTCAGTGGACTTTGAAGCACTTTTTCGTGTTGCTTTGCAGCAGTTTGCCCAAATTATTGAAATTTGCTTTTTTTTATTGTGCCAAATATTTATTAGAGGAATTGAAAGCTAGAAAATTAAGATTTAGGAACAAAGAGTCAAAAACTAAGAAAGCTAGCTTTACTAATTAAGGACAAAATTAAGATCAAGATTCAAGAGTCAATATTATTGCTTACAGTTTTAAGGTTTTTTTTTTTTTTTTTTTCACGTTCACTTGTTTTAACCAAAAACTAAAAAGAAACTCATTAAAAATGAAAAAAAAATCATTTAAAAAAAAAAACTACCAGAGAAGACTGTCCAATCCCTGGCTTATTATGGCCAATTTCTACTTATGTTGTTTAGAACACTATGCTAAAAAACTCTATTACTGGCGGTTAAAAGACCGTCGTTAAAGCCTTAAGGCCTCGTTCAGTTGATGGGAAAACCAATTTTCCCATAACTTTTGAGGTGTTCAGTTACCAGGAAAATAGTGGGACCCATAAAAATAATTTCCCTACTAGGATACACTTTTCCTCAAAATGCATCCTGCCAAAAGGTAGGAATTATCCATCGCGAGAAAGTTTCTCCCCCCTCCAAAACTACTTTTCTGGCGCCAAATCAACCTTTTTTCTGGTGCCTTTTTTTCCCATCTCCTTTTTATATCAGAGTTTCAGCTTTAGTTTCTGTCTCCACTACTTCTCTCTCCACTGTTTTCTACTGTAACCCTATTGACAAGGTAAGTCTTCAATCTCATCTCTATTTTTTTATGCAACCAACAATTTCGACTACTATGGTGCCTTGTGAGAAATTTGTTGTGGGGTAGCCTATATGGTATTTTTTTAATCATCAGCTTAGATAATATGTTTTTTCAACGTACTTGTTTTATTTTAGTTTTAGTTCTATGCTCCAGTTTAATTAGTTTCATTTGTATGGATCGAGTAATTCACCATTTAAGTAGTTGGAATTTGAGATTGATTTTAGTTATCTTAGTTTTTGTAGTGAATGTGGTGATTGATTACAAACGTAAAGTTCTATTTCTAGTGGCTGTTTTGGTGATTACTTAGCTCAAAAATTAATTTTTGTCCATAGTTAGTAGTGCAAAAACAACATTCCTACTATTTTCCTTTCTTGCCAAATGAACAAACAAATTTTGGTTTTCCCGAAAAAATCCTTTGTCAAGTGAACACTCACAGGAAAGTAAATTTTCCTTTCCTTTACTTCACTTCATTTCACTTTTCTCGGGATTAATTTTCTCGCGTAACATTCTTGGCAAATGAACGGAGCCTATGAATACGTCTACAAGGGTTCAAATTTAATTGGATGTTCTCCGAAGGGACGTGTACAAGTGTTTGAAGCTGTAGAGTTTTCCTGCGACAAATGCCTTTTGATGTTTCTCCTTGGACACTATAATTAGTTAGAGTTTTTTTTTTTTTTCAATCGATAGAAAAGATCAATTATATCACATATGAAGTACAAAGTACAAATACAGAACACTACATCAATTAGTTAGAGTAGTTAAGGAGCCGACGTCAAAATATAACATAGCGTACGAAATAGGACCCGGAGTTCTTGTAGGACGATTCCTGGCAGGGCACATCCGGATTATCCATTTCTACAATCGATAGTTCAGATCGCAAACGTACTCTTACCGGTCAAAGAATAAAACGAATTTGAACCATCAATAGCAGTTATAGACGGTCCAGATGCGCCCCGCAAAACCGCGCTGCAGGATCCTCCATTCCTGTGAAATAATGTATTTGTAAACCATTAATAAATTCCCTGATACTAGGATACAAGACATGATAAAATTGTATAGCATATGTTATTCCAACCTAGAGGGGGTGAATACATTCGGATCCTGTAATACTCAATTTCTTTTCAAGCAAATGGATTAACAAGTCAAACGGATAATTAAAATAATGAATTACTGAAAATAAACAAGAGATGAGACAAAGGATTTTTATAGTGGTTCGGGCTAATTGCTTAGTCCACTCTTCAGTGATGTTCACCCAAACACTCACCGGTATTCACTATGTTCTCAGTACTTACACCTGGGTTGGATTTCACAGGAGCCAACACTCCTTTACAACAACTCCTTTGGTACATGCAGACTAGACACAAACTCGCTGGTACACGCAGACCAATTTACAAACTCCCAACACTGGTACACGCAGACCAGTTTACAAACTCCTAGCACTGATACAAGCAGACTAGTTTACAAACTACAACCAAACTCTACCCAGTAGATGGAGGAACAAAATCCTAACTGACAACACAGTGGATTGGATTCCCTATCTCACAAGGTGGGTTTATACGTGGTGTGATTCAATCCCTTTAAGTAAGGGTGAATTTACAAGTGTAGGCTCACACATAGAGAGTATAAAAATTCTACAATGAAAAACTCTCTTTCTAAAGTCTGAAGATAATCTACAGTGTATATCTTGACTTGAATTCTTTGAGTGTTAGAACGATTGATTCCCTTGGAGGCTTGATTGAAGTGGTTCAAAATCTTTAGTGGAAAACTTCTCTTTAAATAGATAAAAGATTATTTCAGAAGTCTTCACTTTTGAGCAGCTCCAACGTTCATCTCATTTAATCCAATACTTTCTCCTCTACGGCTCCTGTGCATAAAGTCAATATATGTGCACACGAATATTGAGTTAAAAATATATGCTCTCATATTTCAAATAGCCCAATGAGTATTTGCAGTAATTGCAAATCTCTCAAAAGTAGCAAATCTCCCTTTTTTTCAATATCCAAGAAAAAGAATATGACTATTTAAAATTGAGCCTACAAAATTCAAATTGTGAGCCGCAAATAATAAATACAAGTATAATAATATATTTGGCACAATTTGAATTATGAAAATCTATTGGAAATTCCGTGGTCCCAAAATTAAACATGAGAGAAAGAGAGTTGAACAAAACAGAGTGTAGCTTTAGAAAAACTTAAGTAAAGAAACAGAGCACTAGGAACTTCCCTGGGATCCCGCCTGGGTACTTCATTGAGTAATCGATGGTTCAGATTTATAGATGTATTTTTAACATTAAGAGTATATTATTACCGCTAAAAGTTAAAAAGATATATCTTAACCGTCAATTGTGGAATGCATGTTCGGATTAGGGGACTACAAACATAACTAAAATGGTTGCACGAAGCGTGTCATAAGTTGTCCATCCAAAGATTATCCACAACAAAAAATGCTAAATTTGGCATGATATGTCAAAGGGGATGTGTAGTGACATTTGAAATAATTCTTAAGAGTAAAAATAAGCAAATATTATTGGAGTCTGGTTGTAGCGAAAAACACCACATATAACTTTATTCAACATCATATAATTATTTACAATTCCAATGACATTAGACCAATTAATATTCCTTACAAGAAAGAGAAAAAAAAATGAAAAAGCTTAATTACCAACCTTTTCTGATACCTTTTAATCTCATTAAAAAATCGAATAAAATAAATTACCATACTAATTTAGTAAAAGAGAGATGTCACTGAATATGGACCCAAATGCCCTCACTGGGTATCCGTTGATGGACCACGAATAGAAGATAATATCCGGACGGTGCAAGATTACCCGAACCCGGAGTCACCACCCCAACTTCATAAGTGGATTTTCCAAGGGGTTTTACACTCCCTCCACCAATCACCAACAATCTTTGGCTCATGGAAAATGAGTGTGTGTTAAACGATGGCACAACCATTGTTACCGTGACCAAATTTCTATTTAGTGTACCGGCGACGGTAAACCGAATCGTTACTTGTTGCCTATATCCGAGCTTAGCTTGAGAAACGGGTGAAATAATCTTAGGACGCAAATTAGCATATCCTGAATCCAAATAAGATGGCGAGAAGGCCTCTAAACGTAATTCTGCTGGAAATAGGACTCCAGTAAAGTTGTAGAATTGGTGAGGATTGCTTCCACCAACAAGAACCCGGCCATCGCGCAGTAAGATAGTAGTGGAATGGTACATACGAGGTATGGTAGTTGGATTCTGTACCTCAAATCGAGACCCAATTTGATTGTTGGGTTCATAAAGAACCGGATTAAAAACAGGGTTTCTACCTTGTCCCCGCTCTGCAGTGCCTGCAGACCCGCCGTTGATGATCAAAACGTCACAGTTTGGAAGTAAAAGCATGTCACCCATGACCCGAGCCTGATGCATGGTTTCCATAACCCACTTGGGTGATGGGTCAGTTATTTTGATCCGTCCGCACGTATTCAAGGCTCCGATGAAAAGGCCAAGTAGCGAGCTATTGTACGATCCTTTCGGTGCACCCCACACACCAGGACCTCAGCTTCAATTGTTGGCCCTTGCAATTTCTTCAGTGGTAGCAATACTGCGGATCCAGTAGTCGGGTAACTCCGCGGGTGCCCATCGGGCATTTCCGGATATGTTTTTACGACAATACCCTTCAAATAATCAAACAATATCGCACGATTATTCGCGAAAATAAACAGGTGCCCATCAACATTTAGGAACACAAACGGGTACAAGTTGTTTTCTATGTGTGGATCATTGGTCTCCACCAGAAACGGTAAGTTATAAGCTTGAGCACCCGATCCGCTCTTCGGGTAAAATTCGTAATTAAATTGCCCACGGCCACCAATAATAATCTGACGGCCGTCGGGCAATAAATGGTCGGTGGCATACCACCGTCTCTGTGCCAACGCTGACCCAATCTCTTCCCAATCACAACCCGAGCACGGGCGGAAAACCCGGACCACGTGGTCGCCATCATTATCACCGCGGGTCTGAATAAGCCGGCCATCGGGGGCGAGAGCGCCGGAGGAGCACCACACTTCGGTGAGGACCATGAGGGGGCGAATTGTGTTCTTAACAACGTCGTATTCGGCCGAGTGCGCAGTGCAGTTTGTCTTCAGCACCTTCTCTCCTGGGTCGACCCGGCATTTGCCGTTGGGTAAGGCGAGTTTGGATTTTCCAAAGTCGGTTCGGTCGAACAAGACGACCCGGTCATTTATCATGAGCTGTATGTGCATGGCTGAAATGCTAACATCGGAAATTAGGACTTCCCAATGGCCGCCAGCGGAGTATGTCAGTATCCGGCCACCGGGTACGGCGGCTAGAAATAATGTTAGTATTTGCTGGAGGATGAAGAATATATGAATCAAATTTGGCTTCATGGTGTTTTTTTTTTGGGTGTTAATTTGTCGGAGTGTATGTATAAGGTGATGGAATTCCTGCTATATATGTACATTGTATCCTATAATGGAAATTGGGAGCGACCATTATACTATGCAATTCAATAAGTGAGTCATACTGTTGCAGGACCGGATACCAAGTGTTTTAAAATATAGAAACAATATTTTAGTAAAAGATTTTATTAAAATAACGTTTCCATATACGTTACTAAAATAACGTTTCCATATATTAAAACCCTTGGTATCCTATCCTGCATCACATACAGTCGTGTTCCAATCCAATCTGTGAATGAGTCACATATCAGTTCTGATTTTATCCACGGATTATATTTCATAATGAACATAACAACGAATTATATTCCAATATACATACGGCGTCATGGTGTTTTTTTGTTGATGGGTGTTTGGGGAGTAAAAATTTGTTCACCCTCACCAAAAGAGGGTGAACAAAATCCTCAACCTGATTGGTTGAAATGGTGTAGGGTTCACCAAAAATGGTATGGATTCCATCACAAAGTGATACACAGATGCAATGACTGATTCAAGAGTTGTCCATATTTTTCGAGATGACGTTGCACCGACAATGAGATCGAGGAAGAACATCCTCCGAATCAAAGGAAATAAATAAGCTCATTAGAAATTGATCTTGATCAAACCAAGATTGAAAATTAGGATTTAGAACAACATCATCACCACATATAAGGGTCGATGGGGGAAATGGATTGGTGCCATGAGCGTAGTCGAGCAAATGCTGTCTGCGAAGGTAAGTGGTGATTGTAAAAGAAATTAATTAAGATGTGCGTAAGTTTCTTGGATACTCTAATTTATAAAAGAAATTAATCAAGATGTGCGTAAGCTGTGGATACTCTTATTCTCCACAGCTTGTAAAAATAACAATAACAAAATAATTAAAGTGAAAATACACGAATTAATGTTGGAGTCTGGTAGTAGCAAGGCCATTGTATCATTAATTTTTGTAAACAACTTACGACAACAAACAATCAAACACCATACAATTTTGTTCAACATTGTATAATTACTTATAGTATCGATAACATCTGACCAATATTCCTTAAAAGAAAGAGAGAAAAAAAATCTGAAAAAGCTAAATTAGCAGCCTTTTCTACTACCCTTTTGATCTCATAACAAAAGCAAATAAACTATACTTAAATTAGTTGAATGTTATTGGAATTTATTAAAATTTAAGATGGCAATTGAGGAAAAAATTTACCAGAATTTTGTTTTTTGTGTTGGTATGTGTTCTCAAGGAATAAAGAGTAAATTTAATGGTTAAAATGCCAATAAAGGATCAGTTTAATCATTTAAGCTATTTTATTAGCAAGCTCCGAAGACATATTTGTATTTAAACCCGAATATTAGCATGAGTATGATGTGTTGTGTAGGTTTCTTTTTTTTTTTTTTTTTTCAAAAAAAGGTTTCTTAATGCCATTAGGAAACAACTCAACATATATATATATATATCAGATGGCAATTTTTTTTTTTTTTTTGGAAGAATTCAACATTTGTTTTGCTTGAGATATGCATTTCGAATATTGTCCACACGCAACCACAATCGAAGAAATAGTCAACTTAATTAGTAGGACCTTGGCTTGGATGTGGAATCGGATATCACTTAATAACATTTGGGACATCTCCATTCATTTTTATTAGTTGAATTGGATATAAAAATTTCATGTGGGATGAAAGTGGACCCATTCCATCTCAAAATTTAAAACAAAAACCAAATCAAGCCCACACCCACGTTGATAGACCCAGAAAAACTTGGACGATAAGTCGATAATAGGACCCAAAAAGTGATCACACGTGACAGATCTAAATGCGATCGCACGGGCAAGATTACTTAATAATATTTGAGACCTCTCTACTCATTACCAAATAATTAATTTTGAAATTGGTTATAAAATTTTCACATAAAAGGTCATGAAGCCTCACTCCCCCATGGGATACCATAATGAGATCTAGACCCACTCTAGATACCTTATCTAATCTCAACTTGCGGCACAAAGTACCCAAACTTCGAGGACTCACATAATTAATTAAATCTCCAATCCCAACTCGAAATCCTCAAACAAACGAACCAAATGGGATCAATACACCCTATAATTATCATAGGCAACCCTTGGTTTGTTTTTTTGACATTTAAAGAATCCACTCTAGTTTAGTCTAAATTTAAGGATTCCGTAGAGTGTTACGCCTCGAAACGACACGATTTTGGGGGTTTTGTATTAACAAGCGATCCATCTGATTAAAGCTTGAAACACAGCAACTTTATGCAAGAGGTAAGATGACGATTTGATTGCTTAGAGATTTTGGAAATTCATAAAAGTTTCTTAAAAGTCAAATGGGAAATAAATGAAAATTTCGGTATCACATCTATGTCAGTGGACTTTCAAGCACCATTCCGTGCTGCTTTGCAGTTGTTTGTCCAAATTATTGAAATTTGCTTATTTTTAGGGTAAGTTACAGTGGCCTCCCCTGATGTTACTAATAATGACAAATACTTCACCCGAGGTCTCAAAAATGAGATTATTGTCATTTCAAAAACCTTAGAGGAGTCTCCGTAATTGTCAGCAACTTAAGGGGAGATTAGTGTAATTTATCTTACATAAACAAAGGTTGAGTTTCTCATTTGCTGAAAGTTTTACTTTTAGCACCCCGATTCATATTTGCTAAAAGCACCAAACAACTTGCTTTTAGCAAAACTGCTTTTAGCAAAATGAGTATGTGTGAGAAAATTGACTTTTAACAATTTAACTTCTAGCTAATGAAAAGGAAAAGTAATTTTAGCAACAAAGCGAGACTCAACTTTTATGTGATTTTCTATTTTAGCAAATGAGAAACAAAATGGAGTATATGAAACTCATACACTGGATACTTGTGTGGGCTTTGCTAGGGGTGAGAATTTCTGACACTACAGGAGAACATGACCCGAACTGAACATGAAGTTAGCGGGTTAGGGTCAATTATTTCTGACACGAAACATGAATGTGACACGACACGATCACACGAAAAGTTAAATAGGTCGGGTTAAGAGACTTCTGACACGAACACGAGATAACACGACACGACAATTTATGAAAAGACACGATAACACAAAGTTAGCGGGTTAGGGTCGGCTATTTCTGACACGAAAGACAAATATGACACGACACGATAACACAAAAAACTAAACATATTGAGTTAGGGTTAAAAGAATCCTGACACAAATACGAGATGATATGACACGACATGACACGATGCCCACTCCTAGGCTCCGCAACTATTATGAGTACGTGTACAAGAGTTCAAAGCTGTAGAATTTTCCTGCGACAAATGTCTTTTGACAATTACGTACTCTTAACAATTACTTAGCTCCTTGGACATTATAATTAGTTATATGCAGTAATAATGTTAACCATTAGTATTCTCTGATAGATACAGGACATGATTACTAATACAACGAAATTACGTTCGGGTGCAAAATATGATCTCTGTTAGAAAGTCATATCTGAGTTAACAGTTTAATAATCAATTTATCAAAACATTGTCCGGAAACCTTGAAAAACAACGGTTTGGCCCCCTGAATTATTTGCTGTGCAAACCAAAATTTGGTTATGCTTGATACTCCTACTAAATTTTACTAACTAGTAATCGAGGTGCCCAGAGATTAATCAACATGTGCGTAAGCTGCTTGGATGCTCTGTTATAAAATAAAAGGGTATTGCTAACGGATGCACCCGTTAAAAGTACAAAAAAATACACTTGTTGGGCCACACTTGTACTGTAAAGTACACTTTTAAAGCATATTTGTACGTTGAAGTACAAAAGTGAACTTTAAAGTAGAAGTGGAACCCACACGTGCACTTTTTTTGTATCATTAACGGGTGTAATGTTGCACCCGTTAGGCCGTTAGCATAAATATTTTTCATTCTACATGAATAGTATTCTACTTATTTCGAAAGTTAAACCTAAAGAATAATGAGACTGAAATCAAATGAACACATAAAAAGCATAACTAAAATGGCTACACTGTGTGTCGTAAGTTGTCCATTTAGACTTTATCCACAACCAAAAATGCTAAGGGAGTGTGCTACTAACTTGGTTTTTTGGCTTTTTTATGTGAGAATTCGAAAAACGCATTGGCTTGTTGTGATTTTTTATGTGATGTATTTGTGAGGAGATGACCTGTCTCGAAAAACGCAATAAGCTGGCTTTTGACTTTTTGAGTTAGTGGAATTGGGCCTAAATTTGGCATGATATGTCAAAGTAAATGTATTGATGTTTTTATTTCCGAAGTACCAAAAAAAAAATATGTATTGATGTTTGAAATGATTCTAAAAATGTCAGTTTCACATTTGATACTCTTTTTGTCATGTCAACTTAATTTCGCATATGATAAATAAGATGTCAAATATTATTTCAGTTATCTTACTCTCTACAGCTTGTTAAAATAACAATAACAAAATAATTAAAGTGAAAATACAAAAAATTTGGAGTCTGGTAGTAGCAAAGGCCATTGAAGCATTACTTTTTGTAAACAAATTATGATAACAAACACCATACAACTTTATTCAATATTGTATAATTACTTACAATTTCAATGACATCAGACCAATATTATTCCTTAAAAGAAAGAGAAAAACAATTCTGAAAAAGCTAAATTTGCAGCCTTTTCTACAACCTTTTGATCTCATTAAAAAATCGACAAAAATAAACTATACTACTACTAAATTTCTTTCACAAATATTTTTTTTAAAATTTTTTGAAAAAGAGGATGTCACTGAATATGGACCCAAATGCCCTCACTGGGTATCCCTTGATGGACCACAAATAGAAGATAATATCCGGACGGTGCAAGAATACCCGAACCCGGAGTCACCACCCCAACTTCGTAAGTGGATTTTCCAAGGGGTTTTACACTCCCTCCACCAATCACCAACAATCTTTGGTTCATGGAAAATGAGTGTGTGTTAAAAGATGGTGCAACCATTGTTACCGTGACCAACTTTCCATTTAGTGCACCCATGACGGTAAACCGAACCGTTACCTGTTGCCTATATCCGAGCTTAGCTTGAGAAACGGGTGATATAATTTTAGGACGCAAATTTGCATATTTTGAATCCAAGTAAGATGGCGAGAAGGCCTCTAAACTTAATTCCGTTGGAAATAGGACTCCAG
This sequence comes from Gaultheria prostrata, assembly GCA_036023075.1. Lineage (NCBI taxonomy): Eukaryota > Viridiplantae > Streptophyta > Magnoliopsida > Ericales > Ericaceae > Gaultheria > Gaultheria prostrata. The sequence continues at coordinate 13,947 of JAXBDA010000257.1, read as the reverse complement.
TAAATTCGTACAAGGCGTGAGGATTGCTTCCACCAACAAGAACCCGGCCATCGCGCAATAAGATAGCAGTCGAATGGTACATGCGAGGTATGGTACTTGGGTTCAGTACCTCAAATCGAGACCCGATTTGATTATCGGGTCGATAAAGAACCGGGTTAAAAACAGGGTTTCTTCCGTATTCCCACCCAGCGGTGCCTGCAGACCCACCGTTGATGATCAAAACATCACCGCTTGGAAGTAAAAGCATGTCTCCCATGACCCGAGCCCGGGGCATGGTTTCCATAACCCACTTGGGTGATGGGTCGGTTATTTTGATCCGCCCGCACGTATTCAAGGCTCCGACAAAACGGCCCTTTACCGCGCTAGTGTACGATCCTTTCGGTGCACCCCCACACACCAGGACCTCAGCCTCAATTGTGGGCCCTTGCAATTTCTTCAGTAGTGGTAGCAATACTGCGGATCCAGTACTCGGGTAACTCCGCGGGTGTCCGTCGGGCATTTCCGGATATGTTTTGACGACAATACCCTTCGAGTAATCGAACAATATCGCACGATTATTCGCGAAAATAAACAAATGCCCATCAACATTTAGGAACACAAACGGGTACAAGTTGTTTTCTATGTCTTTGTCGTTGGTCTCCACCAGAAACGGTAAGTCATAAGCTTGAGTTTTACCCGGGTAAAACTCGTAATTAAATTGTGCGCGGCCGCCAATGATAATCTGGCGGCCGTCAGGCAATAAATGGTTGGTGGCATACCACCGGCTCCGAGCCAACGCTGATCCAATCTCTTCCCAATCACAACCCGAGCATGGCCGGAAAACCCGGACCACATCATTGCCGTCGTTAAAACCGCCGGTCTGAATAAGCCGGCCGTCGTGGGCGAGCGCGCCGGAGGAGCACCACACGTCGGTGAGGACCATGAGGGGGCGAATCCTGTTCTTAACGACGTCGTATTCGGCCGAGTGCGCAGTGCAGTCTGTTTTCAGGCATTTCCCGTCGGGTAAGGCGAGTTTGGAATTTCCGAAGTCGGTTCGGTCGAACAAGACGACCCGGTCGTTTATCATGAGCTGCATGTGCATGGCTGAAATGCCAACATCGGATTTTAGGACTTCCCAGCGGCCGCCAGCAGCGTCGGTCAGTATCCGGCCACCGGGTACGGCGGCTAGAAATAGTATTAGTAGTTGCTGGAGGATGAAGGCTATATGAATCAACTTTGGCGTCATGGTGTTTTTCTGTTTTGGGTGTTTGGTGGAGTACTGGTGATCATGGGATTCCTCCTATATATATAGATGTTCATGTATACTAGTACTATCATGGAAGCAGCCGAGCTTGATAGTGAAAGAGATTGGAAATACTAAAATATAGAGAGATTATTTAGTGCCTCCGGGCCACTGTCACGTGATTTTTTCCCACTACACATAGGGTGGAGCCTACAAATTTGTTCACGTGACAGTGGCCTAGGAGCATTGAATAATTGTTCATATAATATGAGCATGGTCAAGCGGGATTTCATATAAAAATATCAACAATGCTACTACTGGTAAAATAGGGGGATTTCGGATTAACCACTTACACATGCACGTCCGTTGGAGAACCTAGAATACTCTCAAATGAGTTTGGCCTTGGAAATAAAAAAAATAGAGAGAAGGTCTTTTTAGCAAAATAAAATAAGCAAATTTGGATCGAAATTTAACTTTTAGAACAACATATATGACAGACAACATTGAGCATGTGCAGCGTGCCAACGCTAGCTAGCTAGTATGTGTATAATGTATTAGGTTGTACATGGAGGAGTTCTATAACCAAACGCAATGCCGCAATCAATTAAGCTCGTGGGGTATGCATATTAAATATGCAGATGCAAAATTAGTTAGCCATATGTATGGTTAGGTTATATTTTCAATTCTCTCGCCGAGACGAATAAATAACCTATAAAAATTTGACACAAATCTATTAAACGTGATTTCCTGAATAAAGAGTATATAACACAAAAAAACACTTTTAGTCAAGTGACTTATTTTGGGAAACTACTCCTTAATATACTTGTATTTTCTTTTGTACTGTGAAACTATATGGGATGACAACCCCAAGGATTTGACCAAGTAGGTTTGAGAAAGTAACTAAATGGCTTGCCCCTCAAGAGATTGCAAGTTCGAATCTCATGAAAGCCAAACATTACAAACCATAAGGGTATTAGAGGTTTGTCCGGTCGTTAACTTCAGGGCCACAAAATTTGTTTAGGTGCGCACAAACTGGCTTTGATATCCGGTTATAAAAACAAAGAAACTAAATGGGATCACCATTCTCTAAATTTTTAGCACTAAAGAAATCTAACAGTGACTGTGTCAAATCTTCATAAGAGAATAAACACGCGCGTGCCATAATTGTTTCGAACCCTCTCTCTGATTTTTCTGTGTAGTTTGTGAAATTGGTCAATATATACATCATGCATGCAATGAATAATGTCTATGTTCAGGGCCTACAATCAGGGCTGGCCCTGAGGGCAGACTGGGTAGGCCTGGGCCTGGGGTCCATAAAAAATAGCCCATTTTTTGGTCCCTTATTAGGTATATACACAATTTAGTAAGTAATAAATAATTAGGGGGTGTTACGCTACGGGAGTTTTTTGGTTTTTTGGCTTTTCACTACTTTTTATGTGATATATTGTGAGAGGATGACTGTCTCGATTTAAGAATAAGTTGATTTTTTGAGTTAGTGGAATGAAGCCTTAATGTAACGTACAAGCAACAATAAAGTCATTCAGCCCAGTGGAAAAGCCTCACTACACTGAGCATGCAGGGTTCGATTCTTCAGGGCCTTCTTTTTCTTTTTCTTTACACTGAGCGTGCAGGGTTCGATTCTTCTGGGCCTTCTTTTTCTTTTTCTTTTTCTTTTTCTTTTTCTTTACTGTGGCAATTTAAAGAAGAAAAAGTCAAGGTGCAATGTAAAGGAACATTCTCTTCCTTAGTGTTTTTTTCTCTCCATGAGATCGAGTATAACAGTTTTCAGGTTTTCTTTCATTAAACGTATTTATAGATATTTTTTTATGGTTTGGTTGAATTATTTTATTTTATATACCTCTTGACTAAATTAGTCGAAATAGATATTAAACAATATCATATTTGAGAAATACCCACTTACTAAACGTTGGTAGACTCTTTTGCTTTAAAAGATTTGTACTTTTTTAATCTTTCGAAAGATTGTTTCATTAAATTTCTAGTTCAAATTACCTCAAAAAGGTGTTTCAATTGTGTGATTAATGATATAAATATTATACTAAGTTCAAAACTATCATCTTAGAAGAACTCGATTGTGCGATTAATGATATAAATATTGTGTGAACGTATTCGTAAAATATTTGCATTCATTTGCCGATTTCAATTATTATTTTTTATTGTGGCAATAAAAATAAATAATTACGACCGAAAAATATTTTTCATTGACATAACGACACAAATTACAAAAAAAGACAAAACATAGAACAACGTATTTATCATTTGAAGTTAATGTTGATCCTCTAAATTTTTCTTTTAGGAAAAACACAGGGCCCTGTTTTACATTCTCGTATGGGGCCACGAAAATCTCAAGGCCGGGCCTGCCTAGAATATTGGGTTCTCTTAACTAGCTTGTAGCATTAACCAGGACTTGTAGCCTAGCAGTTATTTCTTTTTTCTTCCACAAAGGAGACCAGGGTTCGAGTCTCCGTAGAGGCGTCTGGGATTTAGGGCTTTGGATAGCTTCTAGGCCTCCTTTACACCAACTCACGAACTCCCCCGCTAATCCCTCACTGATGTATATCGAATGGCAAAAAAAAAAAATAGCTTGTAGCATTTCGATTTTAATTCCCCAAAATTCTCATTCTTATTCGTCGTTCCTAAGCTATGTCATTTGATTCTCTTTTACATTTTCTCATTTTAATTTTTTTTCAGTCAAAATCTTTTGAGTAGGGAACGGGTTTATCTTTTTTTGTCACTTTTTAAATACTTGATATGTATAGATATTTTGAAAGAGAGGCCGTGTTATGGGACAAAAAGTGAGGGTCATATGCGGCCCGCCTTGAGGATTTGTGCTATGAACCGACCCTGGATCAGAGCTGGTTCAGAGTGGAGACGTACTTACAAGTTATAACTTGCCTATTTACTAATGCCTCTCCCATACCGACCTAGGCGGCCCGCCTAGTGGATTGGTGCTCTGGACCGGCCCTTCTTAAAGCTGTTTTGGAGAGAAGATCACTTGTAAGCCATAACTTGCCGGATATTACTAATCTTATTCATGCCTATCCCATACCATAAACCCTAATCCGAAACTAGAGGGAGTAGCTAGGTACAAGAGGATTTAGTTGACCCCAATCGCTCTGATTTTGCACAATGACATTTGGTAATTTGTAGTTAAATTTTTGTTAGTATTTGGACCTTTTAAAAACTCCCCAAATTACCCAATTAGTTTGCTTCTAGTGCATAAAATCTCGAGCATATTCTCAACTCTTCGAGAGTTAATAGCATAAAAATGAGGCTATCATGCATCGTTTTCAAAATATGACAAGTCACCTGGACCAATTGTTATCAGATTCACTTGAATAACTACTCCAAAAGTGAAATCAGTGGTTCGGATTCACTTGAATATTTATCTGAAATATTGATTTCATTTCCGGGATAATTTTCGGAGTAATTTTTCAGGCTACCTAACATTTCCATGTTGGTAAATGATTTTGCACAAAAAGGTTATTCTAATGCACATGAGAAAGAAAGTACTTTTTTGACTTTTAAATAATTTAGGGGTTGCTTGATTAATTTAACAAAAAAGGAAACTTCATATGCTACTTTCAGATGGGACATCAATATGTTACCTCACTTTTGAACGTACAATGAATTCCTTTAAGTGAATAACCCAACTGGATTTGTTGCGTGAACGAAAAACTAACCAAAAAGCAACAAGAAAGAAAGGAAATGAAAAGGAAAAGAACGAATTAAATTTTAAAAAAGTTGGGGGTGAGAATATGTTCTCTCTATTGGTGGATTAAAGGCTCCGTTTGGACGAGTCTTAGAGTTCGTTAAAGTCTTCCTCCCTTCGTCCGAATTTGTTAATCTATTTTGGGAGTTTCTATCACCTTTAAAATGATTATGTATTATAATTTATATTATTTTATGTAATGTTAAATCAAGATATATCAAATAAGATCTGTATTAGAAGTATAATTACTTACCAATTTAAAGATAAATTTTCTCTGCACAATGAACGTCTCATATCATTCTTAGGTGGCCCAAGATGGATCCCACACATATGGGCATGTACATTTTCCATAATACCTTTCGGTGCTCATAGATTTGTTAGTACTTTTTTTTCTTTTTTATTACTCGGGCTTAACAGATTTTAGTAGAACCATATACTTGTAAAACTATGATTGATTAGATTTACGTGTTTCCTTCTTATAAGGTTCATTAATTTAATAAGTTTTGAAATTGAAAGCCATTGAATTTAATTCGTTGATCGACTGAATTTGGCAGCCTTCATTTTCAAAGCTGATTATTAGTTTGATCAAAGATATGGAATTAGTATTAAGCCCAATTTTCCACAAACAAAAATTGTGGGTAAAGTCATAATCAACAACTAATCTCGTTTAGGTTGTTTTTCATTTGCCACCTACACTCCGCCATCCATTCCAAGTTTAGGATTGCTAGCATATTCAGCTCCTGTTGCAGCTGCTACTGCTGTTTTATTGATCTATCCAATTGGTCAAGTTTCGAAAACTAATACTCCATATATGTTTTATTTTTGTCTCTAGCTAATTCTTTTGAATAACTGCAGAATTAGTTTTGTACTAACCTTGGAATTTGACTCAATGGCCATGTAGCCCACAAACAATGACTGTTGAATTAGTCTAGAGTTCGACTCCTATGGATATGGAGTTAGCCGACGTAGTAGTAAAGACTAACATTCCATCGTGTGACGGAAAAAAGAAAGAATTGGTTTTGGACCATTTAAGAGAGGGTGAGATCCACTTGATCATATGTTCAAATTAATATCGTGTTTCAAAATTTTGGTAGAACTTAATCGATCGCATGGATGGATAGTTTAGCCTTTGTAGCGTGCTTATTTTATTTAACACTTCTCTGTCATGCAATCGGAAACTAATAGTTTGTTTGTTTGGGAAATATGCTTCTAGAAAGAGAAATAATGCATGCACAACTCAAGTCGACGTAGGTGTCACGTAAAATGGCGAGTTTCTACAAAAGATACATATCTGCGTTTGAATCTGTATAATTGGTCCATGCACATAGAAGTTCGTAAATATTTTTAGGCTGATTGTAATGACCTATGCATCTCTTTACATGTACGTATAACCTAAGTGAACTGTTTCATTGTTCATACCCACGAGCAGAGGGAGAGTAGGGCAAGTGGGGTCATTTGACTCCGTTGCTATCATGCCTGAACCATAAGAAAACACAAAACCCTTACTATACAGTATTGCCCTCATGCCTAAAGGCAACCCATATCTTTTTTCATTATATTTTTACATGTAAATCATCTCTTACTATTTAGTTTGAACTCACTAACTATAATTTCAAATTCTGGCCTACATCAAAAAAATCACTAGTACGTATGTATCTAAATGCACTAGCAGAAATCGAAACCAATCAAGACTATAAACTTATATACTACGTAGTAATTACTCCTCAGATGGAGTTTGTCCAATTCTAGCTGCTGATAGATTTGATGAGTGTCACGCGCATTTATTTGTTAGTGCTCATTTGGGTGTCACGCGCCTTAATTTCAAATTCTGCCATACATCAAGAAAATCACTTAGTACGTATGTATCTAGATGCACTAGCAGAAATTAAAACCAATCAAGACTACAAACTTATATACTACTATGTAGTCATTACTCCTTAGATGGAGTTTGTCCAATTCTAGCCGTTGATAGGATATGGGTGTCACGCGCCTTAAATTGGCTAAAGACAAAAAATTACGCAACCCTATACAAAACTATTATCACCAAAAAAAGATAATTAATTATATACTAATGAAAATCATGGGACGCAGACCTATGGCTGCTTCAAAAACGATGTCTTTCAAAAGTTTTTTTTGATCTGCTGTCTTTCAAAAGTTAAAGATGTTTGTTTTTCACCCCACATTCCGAACCTTCAAACTTATGGACATGACCTTAGAACAAGTCCAAACAAGTTTCTTGTTTGAATGTCCAAACCTTGAAGATCACAGCTCAGCCATTTTGACAAAAATGTACTTAACAAAAATACGGATCCTACCAAAATATTCTAGATTCAACTAGGATAAGATCGAGTATAAATAAATAAATTTGGATCACATGTTCATTAATTATAATCTTTATTTTTCCTTCTGTTACATTTTTTTTTGACCGGCCAGAAAAGTAACACTTTATTGCTAATAACAGAACATTACAAGAGAGGGAAAAGAACATAAAACCAAAGAGTTGGCAACTTGCCAACAAGCTAAATCTAAAAATAACCCCAATTAACGCTAAGCTTGGTTGATGTATTCTTTGTCGAGTTTATAATGAAATTTTGTTGCCAAAAACAAAACAAAAAAAGGCTAATGCTTAGTCGTACAATGTTCATTAAGAGAAGTTAGAAAAGTAGACGTGGTAGCATTCAGGGGCGGAGGCAGCATAGTCCTGGGGGTCACGTGTCCCCACTGGAATTTTATCCCCTACACCATTTTTTTTTTTTTGGAACATCTACTCAAAAAATGTTAAAGATATTGAAAATTTTGGGTACTAGGCTTGTTTACGTTATTTTCGCGTGTTTCCAACCAAATCAATGCACTAACGAAGCAATCATGCCGAACTTTCAAAAGATTTGTACTCCGACTCAAAAAAATGTTAAAGAAGTTGGAAATTTTTGGTATTAGGCTTATTGTTTACGCGTGCTTACAACCAAATTAATGGACTACTAACGAAACAATAATGCCGAACTTTCAAAAGATGAATTTAGACTTTTGTGGTGCCCCTTCTAAGTGAAAATCCTGGCTCCGCCAGTGCTAGCATTGCTCATATGAGATAAGCCTGAATTTTAGGAGAGAAGTTGCTAGTGAAACCATATCTTAATTAGGACGTGTTTGATTTGTTCAAGATCATTGAAAAACAGAAACCCCTTGGTTAAGAAGGTTTGAATTTTCATTGAGAAAAATTTCGAGTAATGCTACATATATACACACCCTCTCATTCACACCTTCGCTCACACCCTATTGTGTGGGACCTTCCTCGGGGTCTCATACAAATGATCGGAACCGCTCAATTTGTTTAAAATATTTTTTTAAGGGTCATCATGATAAATCAGCTCAGTCAAATACCAGTAAAGGCTCGATTGATTCGTTCAAGTTTCGGTCCTGAATCAAACGGACCAAAATTTTAACAAACTTATCAAGCTTTTACCGATATCTAACTAAACTGATTTTTTTGGGGAATCCTTAAAAAAATTTCTAAACAAATTGAGCTGCTCCGATCATTCGTGTGAGACCCTGAGGTAGGTCCCACACAATGGGGTGTGAACGGGTGTGAGCGAGGAGGGTGTGAGCGAGGAGGGTGTGCCTGTAGACTTATTGAAAAATTTCTCTCTTACTGGTTCAAATTATCTTTTTGATCTAGCTGTAATCTATATAGGTCAGTTTCAGAACTTAGATGAATTTAGACTTTTGCGGTGCCCCTTCTAAGTGAAAATTCTGGCTCCGCCAGTGCTAGCATTGCTCATATGAGATAAGCCTGAATGAATTTTAGGAGAGAAGTTGCTAGTGAAACCATATCTTAATTAGGACGTGTTTGATTTGTTCAAGACCATTGAAAAACAGAAACCCCTTGGTTAAGAAGGTTTGAATTTTCATGGAGAAAAATTTCTCTCTTACTGGTTCAAATTTTCTTTTTGATCTAGCTGTAATCTATATAGGTCAGTTTCAGAACTTGGAATTTTCTGGCACACAAAAAATGACAAACCATGCATTGTTAATTAATTCATAACTGACAATTTACATTAAATAATGCAGCCAGCTGGGTGCTACAAATCAATGATCAACAAAGTGTTGGGATATCGGTTTAATTAACTCAGTATCCATAAGGGATTTTATCCTAACTTTAATTAGGTTTTTCTCTAGTGAATGATGTGATTATCTCCAAAGTAATGATTCAGTGGCCCGCATACTGAGTTATCAAAGAAAAATCTGGACAAGACGGGGAAACTTCTACATGAAAAAAAAAAAAAAAAAAAACGTTAGGAAATTCGCCAATGGGAGCGGCCCAATGGTTAATTTATTGTTTTCCTCACTTTTGGAGATGCAAAATTAGTCACTAAGTTTTTCCAGTATTTAATTTCAAGTGATAGTAAAGCAAATCCCCTTTAGCTTTTCTAAACCAAACTTTAATTTTTTGAAAACAACTGTTACTAGGAAAGCTCAAAGAAAGAAAAGAAAAAGGCTGCTAGGCTGCTAGCTAGGAATAGTTAATAATTCACTTAGGCTTTAATTTTCAACTATATTATAAGACACATGATTTTTTTTCCCTTTTTTTGTGAAAAGGGACACATGGTAATATGAAAGCCATCTTTTACAAAGTGAGGACTAGGATAATACCTTTGGAGACTAGAAAGTAGGATTATATAATACTCCTAATAGGCTTTTATCAATAGGATTATACTTATTATATTTGACATAAAGAATCAGTAATGTATTTAGGGCCGCAAACGAGTCAAGAAGTGTCTGAGCTTGGCTCGTACCACGTTAGTCTATCTTGAGCTCAAGTGTAGCCTAAATAGAGCTCTAGCCAGCCTCGCTTAATATCGAGGTGTGAGCTCGGTTGGTTTATGTAAGAGGCGAAAAACTAACAACGTTAATCTCGGGCTCTTAATTGAGATCGAATCCTCTTGAATGGGATCTGTTTCCTGCAACACCAGCGAACTGTTAGAGCGCCCTTGCCCGATGGCAAAGGCCCTCCGCTGCTTAAGTTAGTATGACGAACTGGGCGGAAATCAATTGACAATGCGTGTAATTATGAGTTACAACAGACCTTTTCTGTTTATGGTCTGCTCATATTTATAAGCGTTCACCTAATCATTTTAGAGTTTCTGTTACCTTGATAAGATCGTCCTTCGTTATGGACTCTTTCTTGTTAGGGTTTATCCCCATTGGGTAGTTTCATCTTTGGTGATGTTCATTCCCTTATTCGAAGGGGCTGAGGCGTATCTAACTTCCATGTGTATTTGGGACTCTTACCGTATTGGGGAATTGCCTTTCTATCCTTTATCCTCAAGATACCTTGTGCATATCTTTTCATGCCTGGCTTCAGGGAATATTTCCTAAATGATGCTTCCCGCCTTATTTTCTCAAGGTTGCGGCTCTTTTGTTGTCCGTTCTTTGGAGGTACGGGACGAGCTACCTTCTACTCGTCCTAGCTAGGTTTTAGGGCTTACGTGTACTGAGATTGATGCATATCCATCTTCTAGGGCGAATGAGCTGAAGTGGCGCTCTCTTCGTATAGCACTAGGTTGGTTTTAGGCTGTGTTTGGATGACCGAAATCTTGAGTAGGAATATGAATAGGAATATGATTATCGGGAATCAAATTCCTGGTAATTTTCTTGGGTAGGAATAGGAATATGATTACTGAGAATCGAATTCCTAGGAATTTGATACCTGCAGGAATTGCAATTCGATGTTTGGATTAATTCAGTAATCTTATACAGGAAGTAATTATTTTAGAAATTTATTAAAGTCAACATTTCCTTTTTCTAAACAAATGAGTCAGGATTCTGAGATTCCCATGGGGTAGGGGAGGGATAAGATTCCCACCTAGTCTAGGAATGTGATTCCTGGTTGAATATGTTATCAAGAATCACATTCCTATTCCTGCCTCTACCAAACATTGGAATAAAAAAAACCTGGTATCACATTCCCGTTCCTGCCTGTTCCAAACGTTGGAATCATGAGTATAAGACATCACATTCTGATTCCCCTTAAGATTACTGTCATCCAAACTGAGCCTTAGGGTTTTTAAGAAAACACCCCGCACAGTTTATTAATTGAGCCTCTATTAAATGAGTTGAGCCGCTATAAACAAGCCGACTTACAACTAACTCGACCTCGGCTCCAGTGGCTGCTCCAGGAATTCTTGCGAGGGTGTTCAGAAATTCTACTACGGTCCTCTAGAAATTATAACTGTATCAGAAATACTACTACGATCCTCTAGAAATTATAACTGTACATAAGAAAAATTCTACTAATATCCAGGGGTGGAGGGAGAGTAGGGTTGGGGTGGGTCCTGACCACCCCGCGCTTTTAAAATAAATAATTTTTTTTGTTGGATCTCCCAAGCTCCCAACGAAATTTAGTTTAGAGTCAATCGTAGATGATTTCTAAGATTGGAGAACACGTCGGGTTGCACTTTAATAAATTGTGAAGCTACTTTTGTTCTATTTTGTGATTCCTATCACATTTCTAACCAAGTGTAAGCTAAATGTAAATTCAACAGGGTAAACTAGGGATCGCCGCCTTTGGCTTATCATTGCAATATAATACCTGGTCTTCGACTTTAGCATTTACCCCAGATAAGAATTTTCTTGATTCTGTCCTTTTTTTTTTCCGAAGAGGTGAAAGTCCAAAGAATAAAAATGGACGTTCTAGATCCGTCCCCTACCCCTTTCCTTTTTGATAAATTATAGTAGAACTTTTTTCTTTTTGATTAATTACAAATCAGTCACTGGATTGTGGGTTGGGCTAAAATGTATCCGTTATTGGGATTGGGTGTTCAAACATTTTGGACAGGGTGTTCAAAATGACAAAAATTTTAATAATAAATTTTTTTTTCATGTATTTCTAAAAACAAAAAATTTTCAGGGTGTTCAGGTGACAACCCTGGGCTCCATTTGGAACCGCCTCTGCTCGGCTCACTTACTAAACGAGCTTAAAATTTGAGTTCGAGTCGACGAGCCCAAGTCCAAGATTAGCCGGAGTCATAACGAACCGAGCTTACATGCTACTTCCCAATCGGTTTGTTTGCAGCCGTAATGGTATCTTAGCATCTATAATCATAAAGGAACTTAAAATTAGGAACCCCTCACAAATTTGGTGCATTATTAGGCAGTTTCGCTTGCCATATATGTAACTCGGTGATAAACAAGTTGTCTGCTTTTGGTAAACAAAAATACCCGCAAAAACTATTAAGTAGGCAGTCATCTAACCTGAACTGCAATTAATGGTTCATTTCTTCGATACCTATATCGAGGTGCACACAAGTTCGCTAGCCTGCACAACCCGCATAACAAACTCGTTTTCTTAAAGATTTGAGATTGATATTGAGATTCACGGAACGGAATTGGATTTACTAGAAGTTTTAAACCCGTTTGCCAAATGGATTGGCTTAAAAATTTCTTGAACCCGACCATAGCTTAGCTCGGCCGGCCACAGAAGACGTCCTGTTAAGAACTTGAGAAACGAAAATAACTGTGGGTTTTGTTCTAGTTTTCTGGATTTTGGTACTGAAAATTAAAAGCTGAACTAATTATAAGGGTGTTTTAGATTTTTTTAAAGGCAATATGTACGAGAGATTTGCATAAAAAGAGATTTTGTAGTAAATAAAAGCCTAGACTCATGATCCTACCAAACCAAAAATCTCATAGGTCATAACTATATACTGTAGTACGCTCTTAAATAACTAATGACACAATGATGCAATGTAACAAAAATTTTATAGCTTTGAAGCGATGTACGCGCATAACATAGATTTTCCGTTGTTTTGTACTGTCTCGAGGGTGGATGTTGAACTATCAAGACACTAAGTCACACCGAAAACTTGTCACAATTCATAAATTTGCATTCTGGGTTATAAAAATCGGAGCCTAGATCGATCCCAAACGTTTAATTTCGAACTACAAGAAAAGATAAACGTAAATTATAATTATACTAGTCAATTTGGACGCCTCAGTCATTTTGAAAGGTACTGTATATATTGCTTGTACAAAGTAAATCACTGGCCTTAGAAAATCGAAGCAATAACATTTAATTTCCACCCACGTTTTGATTTTTTTGCTTGCGTGCATACTTGTGCATGCATGTACACTCTTAAGTTGTGTTTGGATCGCAAAATTTGTGGACAAGTTTATAAACGAAAAAGAAAACAACGGAGAAATCAAAGAAAAAGCCATAGACTTCTTTGCTTTATTGTCTTCCTATGTTTCCAACCGTCCAAAACTAAAAGAAAAATATATTCACCGTAATTTGGAGGGCCTTTGTGCAAGAAATATATTATTTTGCTCCTTGGCAGGTCCCAACCCTCCCTTGTGATCAATACTGTTGATAACCGAATTAAGGTACGTACTCTAGTTCGACCCATTAACCCCTGCCGATGTATATCGTATGACCCAAAAAAAATGTATATCAAACTTGGCAATTCACTATACAAATCTTTCGGCGTGTTTACAAGTCCTACCTCTCTTTACCAATATGGCTAGATCTCATACCAGTTTTTTCTAGAAAATTATTCGATCTATGGTCTTTGAGCACCATGTAACTGTGCTCCAAGGTTATACGGAGTATAAAAATTACTCTCTTTTTTTCTTTTAAATTTCGACATGGTTCTGGAGCCTTGCACCAAGGAGCACTGGAGCTTTGAATAATTTTTCTGCCTCGTGCATTTTTCTGGAGTAATTTTCTTGGGAAAGAAAGGTCAGGACATACTCTGTGGGTGCGTAATAATCGAGAAAATGAAAGTTGGGAAAAATCAAGAAGACAATCACTGTGTTTGGTTTAGAATTTTGAGAAGAATATTTTTGAATTTTTTTTTGAGATAGTGTTTGGATGGATTTTTGGAAAAAGTAATAATTAGAGAGAGGTGTAATAATTGGAGAGAGATAGAGAGAGAAATGAAAATAATGATTGGAGAGAGGGGTATGAGTAGAGAGAGAAATGTGATTAATGATTGGAAAGATG
>JAXBDA010000256.1:0-99323 GCA_036023075.1 Gaultheria prostrata | reverse complement strand
TAGTTGTAATGCATTTGTAATTAGGCTGTTACAAGTTAGTTAGGGTATTAGATACAGAAGCGGTGTATGTACTGTTCTTGTGACCTATATAAGAGGTTCTACTCTCTCTTGTAATGTTGTTGAGCATAATCGAATTACAGTTTCATTTCTTTCATTTCTTCTCAGAAATCTCTCTCTCTCTCTCTCTCATGTATGTATGTATGTATACACACGTTTTCAAATGTTTCCTGAAGTCTGACTTGATTCCAATAGGATGCGAACCCGAAGGATGGCTGTGCTAAAAATGTGATTTGAACCATTCACCGGGGCTTGGCGAGTTGAAAAATATTGTAAAATATCAAATCAATCTGAACAAACCATATTTTGGCACATTGGAGTATAATTTTTCAGACATCTATAACTGACAAAAAATGAGGGTTTTTTCATCTAAGTTACCGAAAACTGATTGACATATATTTTTTCTTAGAGGGTTGATTCTACACATCAACTCTCCAATTCACTTTTTTTGGGACATGACGAAGACACAGCACCATGGTACATGATCCAATACATTCTGAAATGTTTGAATGAATATTCAGTTCAGACCCCACATATTACCGAACTCCGAGATAGGCATGCTTAAACATGAATTTGTCAAAACACGGGATGCTTAAGGTTGAACAGGCTGCGTGAAGGAAGATATGGTCCCTCAACCTCGTGTTTCCTTTTTTTCAAAAATAATGAACGATAGCCTCATTTGTAATACAATCAACTCTCGAAAGAAAAAAAAAAACTTGAGAATTCTACGTATTTAAGCAAGTTGGTGCAATTTAGGAAATTTTTACAGCGTCAAAATTGCAAAATTTAGCTCCAAATTATCAAAAATCTCATTATGAAATCAAAGTGAGAGGGGTCAAGTGACCCCTCTTGTACCATTCTCCCTGCGCCCCTATTTCATGCAGCCTGCCATTGAACCTCTTTGCAGGGGGTCATGCAGCTATATGTGTTCTTCATTCGATCGACAAGCTCAACATCACTCCCAGATTTATCTCTCTCTCCACCTGCAAGATGAATTCGAAAACATTTGACATAGTTTTGGGGTTGGTGATGCTAGTAGCTTCTCTGATTTTAACTTACATCTTCGACAAATTACGTGGCTGTTTTCGGAGGCGGAGATCAGCTCGTAATCCCATTGCCGACGAGCCACAGGTAAGCATAAACCATCTTTCTGCGATGAACAGATTTTCATTTTATTTGGTTAAAGAATTGCGATCTTGTATCGGTTGACCCTCTTATTAAGTATGTGAACTACATACGTCATAAGAAGAAACACCAGTTTTTTAAAGGAAATCGCAGGAAACCTATTTGGACTAAAAATCCTTTGAAAGCTGCGATGTTTTCAAGGGCGAATAGCTAGGATCATAAAGAAATCAATTCAAGGAAATTGAAGATGGGCTTGAAGAAAGGAAGTTTCGATGGAAGTCTTGACGGACCACCTCTTTCGTTTCATGAGGAGGTTAGTAGCGATATTCGTAAGAGGAATTCGAATTTAGTCAAGGAAGCCCGGGAGAATATGAAGATGTGTGATGGCTTTGGTGTAAAATATCATGGAAGGGAGAGCTTTAATATTAAGAAGCTTTTAGAATTGAAGGAAATCGAAATTTCAGAACAAGAAATTAAAGAGAAAATTAAAACTCTTGACTTTCTGGAGAGAGATGCTTCCATTTCTATGGAATTCTGAGCTGCCGGTTGTTTGTAGTTGGGTGCTTTTTGGCGTTGCTTCCGTTTTCTGGTGGTTGGAGATTTCATCTTTTGGGGGTTTCTTGCTTCTTTGGTTGTTTTCGTAACTTCTGGGTTTGCTTGCTTTTGGGTGGCTTAGGGGTAGGAGGTCTTAGGTTGTATCTTTTTCTTGCTTGGTTTTGGGGTGTTTCAGGTGTGATCTTTATTTCTGATTTTTGGTTTAGGGTCTGGGTGGTTTCTTACCACCCTTCTGTTTCGTGTTTTTTTCCCCTTTGGGCCCTTGGCGTTTTCAGTCTTGGGTCCCTTTAATCTTTGTAATTCGTTTTCAAAGATTAATAATTTCTTTGCTTAGCAAAGAAAAAAAAAAAAAAGGAACTTTTGATGCTGCTTTGCTGTTAACTGTAATTGCAACATTGTTAAAGAAAATTCCTTAGACAGAGAAACAGGAAATGTTGGATAAAAACTAGTTGGCTTTGAAAATATGAAAAGAAAAAAAAAAAAAAAGAGAGAGCAGATTTTAACCTAAAATAGACGGCCTAAGTGCGCAGATTTTAACCTAAAAAAAAAAGTTCACGTGGTATCCAAACGTTGCATTCGGACCGTACAAAAGTGTATTGGACGGTCAAGATTAAAATACTCATTCTCCTCACTCTCTCTCATCTTTCTCTCTCCAAATCCGGACTGCCCAAAACTAAAATAGACGGCCTAAGTGCGCCGAGGGGTACACGCGGTACCCGTCCGGCAATGAAAAATTGCTCACATATATAGATCAATAGACTACAATTATACACGTGATTATAATATGGTTAATTGGAGTACATGATTTTCATAACAGTGAAGTGAAAGTGAATGTGTGAATTGGAGAATCGAATTTGTTTTGTTTTTCATAACAGTCGACTAGTGATATGTTTTGTTTTGTTTTTTTCATAAAAAGAAAGTAAATTTTAGTTGGGACTATATCCAAATCCAATCCGGTGAATATGTATATGCGGTTATGTAGAACCCCTGACTTTCAATTTTTAAGAATGAATTCCAATTGAATATCATCAAATTGGGTTAAATTAGCAAAACCAAACATAAACGGGAATATTTGGGAAGTTTAATTCTAAAAGCAGACTCCGAAAATATTTGGGAAGTTTAATTCTATAGAAAGTACCCGATCCCAAATTTTACGCGTCCTTTTTAGATTGAATGAATTTTCTAGGTTAAAATCTGCTCTCTGTTTTCACATTCTTTAACCAAATAAAATGAAAATCTGTTCATCGCAGAAAGATGGTTTATGCTTACCTGTGGCTCGTCGGCAATGGGATTACGAGCTGATCTCCGCCTCCGAAAACAGCCACGTAATTTGTCGAAGATGTAAGTTAAAATCAGAGAAGCTACCAGCATCACCAACCCCAAAACAATGTCGAATGCTTTCGAATTCATCTTGCAGGTGGAGATTGAGAGAGAGAAATCTGGGAGTGATGTTGAGCTTGTCGATCGAATGAAGAACATATATAGCTGCATGACCCCCTGCAAAGAGGTTCAATGGCAAGCTGCATGAAATAGGGGTTGAGGGAGCATGGTACAAGAGTGGTCACTTGACCCATCTCACTTTGATTTCACACAGATTTTTTATAATTTAGAGCTAAATTTTACAATTTTGACTCCCTAAAAATTTCCTAAATTGCACCAACTTGCTTAAATACGTAGAATTCTCAAGTTTTTTTTTTCTTTCGAGAGTTGATTGTATTACAAATGAGGCTATCGTTCATTATTTTCGAAATATAATAAGCCATTGAGACAAATTATAAGGAAAAATGCATGTTTCATTGTATATCTACATTATAGTTGACCTCTTAATTTAATTATTTCTTTGCATGAGCAAATAGAAAAAAGTAACTTACATATATATTTAATTTTTGACCCCACTAACCTAAAATCCTGGCTCCGTCCCTGAGTTCCATCCCGTCTCTCCTCCTAATTCAAACTGTTTGCTATCTTTTCTATTGCTCAATTGATTCCTAAAATTTTATGCAATGGAGGCAGGCCGGGCCCTGAGATTTTTGAGGTCCTAAGCAAAGTTTGATAATGGGGCCTCTTATCTGTTTCTATGTATATTTGTTGTTCCACTTGAAGAACAAGAAATCCGTGTAGTTCAGTGGTATGTGGTTTGGAACAAGGAGTAGCGATCTTGAGGTCGCGAGTTCGAGCTCCCTTGGCTGTTGACATGATGTTTTTTTTTGGTAGAAGTCAGACAAAAAAAAAAAAATGCTTGAAAAAATGTAGACATATATAATCCTGAGCGTCGAGGAAATGCAACAATGATCATACCAACGCACCTAACTGGCGTGCTTGATAAAATCTAGACATATATAATATTTATTATATCTTATAGTTGGGGGCCCTTTTATTGCATCGAAAATTGGGGACCCTAGGCGACCCGCCTTGTCGGCCTATGCCCAAAACCGGCCCTGAATGGAAGGAGGGAGACTTCTGTTACTGGAAAGAAAATGGTTCCATCCCTCACAGCCAAACTTCTGTTATCTTTTCTATTGCTCAAATTGTCGCCGCAGGTGGAGACGATTACGGTAATACGGTTGTGTGGCGGTCGGCTGTGGGTGGAGTGGCAAGGGGTAAATCTGGAACTTTGATTTTCCCGGAATTTTTTTTATTTTTCCTTGTTTTAAATGGTGGGACCCACTCCATGGAGATGTGATGTCAAGCTCCTGTCATCAAATTACTTTACACAAATCGGAACGGGTCAAAGGTTCAAATCGTCATATGCAAAGAGATTCAAGTTTTCAAAAGGGGATCATGCAGCAGGGGAGGAGCTAGGATTTTAGGTTAGTGGGGTCAAAAATTAAATATATATGTAAGTTACTTTTTTCTATTTACTCATGCAAAGAAATAATTAAATTAAGAGGTCAACTATAATGTAGATATACAATGAAAGATGCATTTTTCCTTATAATTTGTCCCAATGGCTTATTATATTTCGAAAATAATGAACGATAGCCTCATTGGTAATACAATCAACTCTTGAAAGAAGAAAAAACTTGAGAATTCTACGTATTTACGCAAGCTGGTGCAATTTAGAAAATTTTTACGGGTTAAAATTGCAAAATTTAGCTCCAAATTATCAAAAATCTGTGTGAAATCAAAGTGTGACCCCTCTTGTACCATGCTCCCTCCGCCCCTCTCATGAGTGCGGCCAAAGGCATGTCATCCATGCCGGGACTAGGAGATTAACAAACAAGTACTATTTTGCAATTTGACACCAAGATTTGAACTCTCAACAATTGTTTGGGAAGCAAACTCACCAACTTGGGGAGCAAACCCACACCAACCAACCGGACTAGTCTTGGGGAGCAAACCCACCAACTAGGGCTGTAAATGAACCAAGCCGTTCGTAACTATTCAAAGGTCGTTCGATGTCGATTCGAGTACTAAACGAAACGAACCGAACAATATTCGGCTCGATTAGGCTCGCGAACCAGGAGTGTACATGTATATAATGAAAGAGAAATTTTACCAGCAAAAGTGCTCGACAAATGGCACCATTATAAGATTAGAATTTTTGCGATTTTAACATTATGAATGGCCTGCAACAAGTCGGGAAATTGGTTAAATCACAAAGAGGTGAGAAGTGGAAGGTAATATGAAAATCGAATGAGCATTGCCTTCACTACATAAACCTGTTGCATTTTAAGGTGAAATAGAATTCTCCGCAACTCCCGAACAAAGAATCAAAATCAAAATTCTTACAAGAGTGGAGATGAAATAAAATTCATGGTACAATACATCAATGCAGGATTTGTGATCTTCCAAAAATCATTGAGAGGTATGTCAGCCTAATCCCATTCTTTACCCCTGTTTCCATTACAGTGTAAGCATCTAAAAGCACAACTAATATCATCAACTCCTCTTGACAGCAGCCGGAATCATTTGCAACAGAAACAATGTACGACTCGTCTTGAATTCGTGTCAAACTGGCAAGACAGCTGATGCTGGTAAAGTAAGGCTTCAGCTGGAACAAATAATGGTTACGCTGATATTTCTTTTTGAGGCAAATCAATTATGCAGACGCACATATGGCCCCTGAAATTTGAGGATGAAACCATAAAACTTCAGTTTCACCATGTTTTACTAGAGTAGACAACAACTCTGTTCAATAGAAAGGACACACGAAACAACCGAATATCCAAAGTGATACCAGACGATAACCACACTATACCAACTTTTTCAATTCACTTGTTTTCTTCCCAATCCCAAACACCACTGATTAGTAACGTCATTGTGGACACAGGCAGAGTCGGGTATCGAAGTCGGAGGGGACCAAATTATTAAAGAAATCTTGGTTCAATGATTTTTTCAAGACTAAATCTAGTTATTCAAGTTTTTATGGGAGGGGTTTGATAAATTGAAAAATCAATCTCGAGTATTGTTATTATCATATCATTTGACAAACGCAACATCATTATCGCACGGTATCATTCACCATAATTTAATTTTTTTCCAAATGAAAATTGTTGCTATTAATTATTTTGAAGTCTTATAATTTTTTTCCCAATATTATCTATAAAAAATATGCTAAAAAAATACTCTAAATATATAGAAAATAGAGCGGGCCTGGGCCGCCCACGGCCGCTATATAGCTCCACCACTGATTGTGATGCTAAAACCTTTAAAAGAACAAGACTACGTTATTTTGTGTGTGTGTGGGTGTGTGTGTGTGTGTGTGAGAGAGAGAGAGAGAGAGACCCGATGACCAGGAAGAACAGCAAAACTTTGCTTCGTCAACATGTTTCACATCAAGTCCAACGAACCATGATCCAGCACTAACATCATCATGTGCATATGTACGGAGAATTGATCTGCAAAAGAAATTCAACAGAGTTAAATGAACAAGCTTATGATGAATGTTGAGCAGAAAACCAAAAGAAAATAAGAAAACAATTACCTATTTATTGCAATAAACTGAGCCAGAGCTCGTGATATGGCATATAGCTCTCCAGAAGCATGGCGAAAGTATCTGTGCATAGAAGAAAGTTAATTTGGTACACAAGTGGAAAGATGTGCATACAGGACTTAGCCTTCTAAACACAAGGATATCCTCCGATTCATTCACATTAGCTGCACGTAACACCACTGCTTCTCACAAGAAAACGAGGTCCTTAACCACGATGTTCAGAACAGGGAGCAGTATAACTGGAAAATAACTTCCAGGAGTTCAACGTTTACTGGGTTTGAAGGAAATTATCAGGGGGGACCTTTCTAATTTAGCAATCCTTTCTCCTTCTCTTTCTTCTCGTCCTTTTCTCCTACTATCTTTTATGGAAGAAGAGAATGATTATCTATCTCGGAAGTCGGACTTAAGCGAACTACAAAAAGTCGATTCTCATAGGAAAGGTTATTATCTACCACTCGCCGATGAACTAGTCTTCAAAACTTAAGGAAGGTAAAATTATGTATAGCCATACTCACGATTTTTTATCTCCGAATTTCCACCACTCTGGTTCATACCATTGATGGGTCCTGAAGAAATTAGGAAATGCTCAGAAAATAAATGGGAAAATACAATGACAATTTTCCTAACTCACAAAACAAAAAAATTGATAGTAGACAAGACTCACTGTTCAGAGAAAACTTCGCCTGATTTCATGCACCCAATGTAGACACGAGGTTTACCCAAATGATTAGATAGTGATGCTCCAAGGGCATCTGCATAACAGAAGAACCCAGGTATTTAGGTAAGTTCTGGAATTTCCCACGTGTTATAATAGCCAAGTTATCCGAAACAATGTAGGAAAACTAAGTGTTTTTTCTCTGATAGGCTAGGAAAACTAAGTGTTACTTTGATTATTCTATCTTAAACATCGCAATTGGCAGCATAAATAAATGGAAAAGAAAAACATATAATACCACGGTCACTAAAGCATAACCAATTTGACAAAAGTGAAGGTGTTCCTAAACTTTTGTTGATTCTAAGCGTTTTCCATCAGAACTACTATGGCAAAGACCAGCCTTTTAATGAAATAAACCAAGACAAGGAAAATTTTAGCATGTAGAAGAACAGACAACCAAACTGCAGATTTATCTAATGAACGAGGCATCTCAATGGTAAATCAGAAGGTACTCAAGGTAGTAAGATACTGCTATTTCTACATTTTTCTATTTGTTTGGGATGGAAGTAGTTTGAATAAGTTAATACCGTAGCGTAGAGATGCTTAAATAGATTTTCTAAATTCATCAGGATTTCAAGCAACAAAAGTGAAGAAGATTAGTGTATCTTATGCAACACGAGATTCTAGTTAAATTCTTCTTAGGCGTGGTTCCAAGCAAACTCATTATTTTGCAAATCAGACACAGAATAATGCAGGCATGTCGCCTTGTTCACTATGTTATCCAAACACATGGACTACATACCAATATTAACATAAATATCATCATTGACCTTAGCATAGAACTCAGCATCCCACTTCTCCACCGCATGAGTAAGGAACAACTTTGTCTTTTTTGGTTCCTCCTCAGTAGCCTCTATATGATCCTTCTGTGCAGGGACAAATAGAAGTCATAATTTGCTCATTCGACCATCTTTAGTAACATAGTTGTCGTAAACATAAATGCAAGCTAGTGTGTGGACAAACAAAGCAGACATGCACGCATAAGTGCACCTAGTAAATCCTTGGGGCAGTTGTGCCATGGTGTTGTATTTTACTTAATAGGATCCCCATCTATATACCTCTTAGGTGCATGATATGCTTTGACAGAAAAAGATTACTACGTCATGCTAGCTGCATTTCACTTACGCTGACGACCAAACACATTGATTCCACTCAATGTATGACTATTTAAGGGCAGAACATACTAGTATAATGAAGTCATTGCTCTCCCTATTTTCGTTGTCGATCTCCCTGTCTGAACTATCACCAGGATTGGCACTGCAGAATAGATAAATTACAATTACACAGAGAACACTAAACAAGTTTTTGCTAAATTTCATCCATCAAATAAAGACCTTCTTCCTATTACAAATCGTACAATTATTCCCTTCTCGTCCTGCAATTTCTTTAAGGCTGCACCTGCATATTTTAGATCCTTTATTAGTACTACAGCATAGTTAGGGCAACAACTTTAGAAGACAAAGCAAGATACTGCTGAATACAGAATGACATGTACTTTGAAGTTTGAATTGATAATACCCATTCACTATTTCAATAGCTGATCCTTCTGACTGGCTACAGCCTACATAGATAGTATCACTGACTTGGTGACTCCATAAGATAACAATTACTATAGCGAACTTGCAGCCATGACCAACTGGATTACCAGTAGCCTTATGCAATTTTTATGTTCCTTTAGGTAATAAAGGTGTTACTAATGGTCCAGAAGATTTGGATAAAAAAATATTCGTGGTACCTAGTCCACTGGTATTGATCACTATAGTCGTCAACTACACTGGTAATAAGGGTCTTGAAACTCGCAGAACGTAAATTTTACCAGTAGGCATCCATGCCTTGCGGATAGCTTCTCTGTTGTTCTTGCGACCAAACCTTGTAATTATTCCAATAACAGCTAGAATCTTTTTCTTTGTATGAGTACCACTGTCATCTGAAGAATGCTTTGAAACAAAACCTTCCTGTCTTGCCTTAGCCAGCTCCATCTCAAGGGCTGTTAACTTCTTTTGCTGTTCTCTGGAAACAAAATTTCAGCCACTGTTTCAGTGCATCACTTTATTCAGATCAGGCACCAAAAAATGGAAAAACATCGAGAATAGCACAATGAACTTACCTGCATGTTATAATTTTCAGTGTATCATCAACAGATATAGCAGACTGCCCCTGAAAATGTGAGGCTGAAATCTAAATCAATGTCGTATGGGATATGGGAAACTCTAATGTTGTCCTATAAGCAAATAAAAAATGATAAAAGAAAACTGGCTAACATCAAAGCTTTACATGTTTCATACTGCTTCCCTTGACTAACGAATGGAAGTAAGGAACCCCTTATCTACGGCAGTATCAAACTATGGACAAATTTATCGCTAGAGTAGAGATTATTCTGTATTGTAATAAGCCTATCCAATAAGAGGTCAATGTCAAGTAAGCATGCAGATTTTCTTGCTTTTCTACGGCTTCCCTATCACTAGTTTGTTGTTGAATTATTGATCACAGAATTCAGACAAATTGACAGTCAATATCCTCTTTGCTAATCAACCCAGATGTTGCCTGAAGACAACTTTATTAATGACAGGAGAGGAAATCTTAAAAGGCACAAATCATGGAGCAATGATAATGATGGCAATTCATCTGACTCTAAGATAATGTTTGACAGGGGAATAGAATGCCAATGCCCTTTAGAATGCTTATTTCCATGTTTGGTTAGCTAGAAAAATGTCCTTATATTACCAATGGAATCAAAGGACATTCGATGGGAGGCAAAGGCAGTTCCATTTCCTTCCCATTCTAACAAGATGCACTATTTTTTGTTACACTGGCACCACATGGCGCAATCACCAATCCATTCATTCTTCGCCGCATCAGCGTTTGCCTGAGCCGGCCCGAATCTGAACTGGCCGACCGCTCAGCAGTGCCAGCTCGGCTTCAGGTGCCCACATTGAGCACGACTGGATCGGTGACACCATATTAGCATGCCACACAATATCATTGAACAAAATACTTTCTCCCCCCACCCCGAAAACAAAAACTTCGTGCTATTATTGCATACGGAGTTACCTGACCAATTCTCTTATCGAGCTCTTCAATTAAATACACCCTGTTCTGTGCGTCCTGCCATAACCTGTCAACAGTATATTTGTTAGTCAAAACAAGCCAACATACAAAAAAAAAAAAAAAAAAAAAACCAAAACTACTGGCCAAGGACTTCAAATGACAACTATTGAGGCCGATCGGGCCATACACCCATCACAGCTAAGATTGAAACAGCAATGCTTCACAACTTCGAAACACAACTCTAGACACAGCTGCAAGTGAGTCCACATACACACTCTTGTGTCCGAATTTGTGTTCTAACTTCTGAAGTTGTACATTACTTTTTTGCTAATATAATACATTACATTACACAAACACTATATTATAGATCATCATATAAACATGTAGATGCCAAATGTAAATCCTCGGAATAGGGCCGTGATTAGTCAAGGTGCACCAAAGCTGACTCGGACATCTTAATTTATCAAAATGTAAATACATAGCCACGGAGAGTAATATGTGTATACATATAAACATATATGCGTGTGTATGGAGAGAGAGAGAGAGAGAGAGAGAGAGAGAGAGATGACCGGCCGGCGACGTAGAGGGAGGCCATGGTGGCGAACATAGAGAGGAGGAGAGACGAAACACGAGATCGGAAAGCCGAGCCAGATGAAAGCCGGTTGCTCGATGCCCGGCTATGCATATCAACTCAGATGTCAGCTTCGATGAATTCAGCTCAAAAAGATCAGATCTTTACCTTCTTCTGGCCATTCTCGTTAAGATCAACGGGAGTTGAATTCCGCTGATTTGTGCGATGGATCTCTGTAAATTGGAGCGTCGATAAAAATACCGAATCTGAGAGTAAAAGATCGATTTGGGGAAGAAGAAGATGGGATTTGGATTTTTTTGAAGTGGGTTTCAGCAGAATGAGATTGAGACTTCTCAACCGGTTTGTTTGGTAGTTTGCCTTGGAATTCCAGCGACAAAAACAAAACAGTTCACAGGGGCCAAACTGAAAGCCTTTCTACCGGGCTCGTCAGCGGATCGCCCAATCCGTTCAATTCGCCCAAACCGTCCAAATTGATCCATCTGTTTACTCACCTGAGATATCTTACAGATTAATACGGATCCTAATATTTTTATTTTCGCAGATGCGGTTTAGTTCGGTTCGGATTCGATCCGCCCAATCCACCTAATAATCCTTCTTTAATCCTTTAAATCTGCCCAATCCACTTAATTTGCAACCAAACCGACCCATCAGTATATCACCCACGGACGGTTGCTGATCTTAAAAACGACAATCCGTCACAACCGGATCGAGAACCGAACCGATCCGTAGACACCCCTACTTTCTATCATGAGGGAGCTCGTCTTAAAGTGTCAATTACTTATTGTTTGAATTCTAAAGTAATAAAACAATTTTAACTATAGATAAATCAATAATTAAAAGAAAAAGATGTGAAATAATCAATTACTCCTATCGATTCTAAAAAATAATATTCTTACAATTAAAATTAATAACTTGAATAGGTAGAGAAGCAACAATGTATAAACTACACTTCTTTATATTTAAAAGTTTATTTCGGTTAAATTGCAAACCTAAAATTTCATATTTTTTCTCCTTACCTTTTTAGCCCGTCTATATTGAAATTATAAAGTTGCTTGATAATAGAATAGGTGATCACATAATATAAAGTTGGGATCTCTCCACTAATAGCTTAAGTGTTCGGGTTAGATATAAAATTTCATGTTAACCCAGATTAGAACAACGACGACAAAAATTAATATAAATCCTCTTTACCCTTTTCAGATTTGGACCAATTGCTTCAGTCCAATCCATATTTTCACACGTTACTCGATCTTCAAGTATTATTCATAGCTTGTGTGTTTCAGAGATCACAAATCAGATTACTGCTTAGAGTGCACAGGGTTTGTTTCAGGTGCAATGAAAAAGAGAAGAGCAACAAAGTCAAAAGAGAAATTGAACCATCTGTGTCGACAAGAAGAAGACGCTTCTGCTTCAAGCGTTCTCTGAGAGCTTTTACAGTGTCAGTAGCAGCCAATTGCGCTCCTTAAGCTCCGCTACCGACATTGTTGGCGAATTTCACCGGTTAAACGCCATTGCAACTGATTAGGGTTTTGAGAGAAGAGATTGGACCAGAAGTGCAGAAAGAGAGAGAGAGAGAGAGAGAGAGAGTCGTGCTGACGATTGAATGGATAAGTAGGTGACGGTTTGAAACCAGTTATTATGGTTTTTATTCAGTACATGCAACCTTATTTTGAGAAACATAAATTCATTCCGATCAAGTACTAATTCATTTTCAATTAATATGAAATTTTTACAAGATTTGTACATTTCTTTGTTTTACAATATGAATGTCTCATATTATTAAAATATCACTTGGATAGATAGAAAGTGTATTTAAAGTCCCCTAAAAGTTGTTGATATGGAAAAAGGATATGATTCAATGTATCCAAATCTGTTTTAAGAAATAGAATTCATCTAGATTAAGCACTAGTTTGTACTTAATTTACGAGATATTCATACATCATATGTGTTACAATAATTTCTACAGAAAGAATGTCTCAGATCATTAAATAATGGTCGACACGGGTAGAAATCGTCCTTATAGTGTATCCAAGAGTTTTTAGGAGTAAAATGTTATTAGTCTTTCAAGCGACGTCGTTTTATGCACATGACACAGGTTGAACCTATGTCATGATGTGGAAAAAAAATATTTTAAAAAATAAACTCTTCTCTGGTTGTTGCGTAGAGAAACCCAGGCCTAGCCTCTGCTTCCATTGCAGCCGCAAAGTAACAGAGAAAGAGAAAGAGAAATCGAGTCGACTCAGTCGTGGGTAAGAGTAAGACTTCTTCTTCTTCAACCTAGCTCAGCAAATTTCTTTTCTCGTTGATGTATAACAGCACTATAATGGCAGCCCTAGGTAAATAGTAAAAATAAAGACCAAAGGCAAGAAGCACTTATGAATTTATGATGCTTATCAAGGAATCTGTAGCAGCAGGTGAAGGTTTCCAATTTGGTGATCTCTTTCCATCGGTGAAAATTACTTTCTGCCAAAAAATCTAAAAACTCGAGAAGATTCATCGTGAACTTGACAGGATTTTTGACGTCATCATTTATGAACATAAAGTTAGGAGGGAGGCTATCAAGACTAGTGACAGTCAAGGAGATGAAGATCTTGTAGATGTTTTGCTAAGGGTTCAGTTCTTCAAGAGAATGGTGAGCTTGAATTTCCTATTATTGAATTTGCTTTGCACTTCAATGAATTATGTGGTGCTTTTTTTTTATTAGTTTGGTGAACTAACTTGGACATTATTGTATTTCAGTACTACACTGTTTCTTCATTAGTTAATAGTGCCTAAACCCGAAGTGTTTCAATTCAAGTGTCTAAACCCACTATAGCCTACCTCAAAGAGCCTAAATCCCTTAAAATTGAACCCCGAAATTAACTCTCCAAACAGGACCCTTGGAAGCTTTAGAACTGTACCTAGAAAATGAGCATAATGACGTAATTTTGCTGCACAACACCTCCCCTAGATTCAGTTCTTTATGCATAGCTACCGCTGTCGATAGTTAGGGGTACTTCAGTTTTGTGTAACTCGTTTGGTCATAAAGGTGAATCCATCAGGTGATATGTACATTTGAGAATTTGACAGTCATTTTTTCATTCTTGGACGTTAAGCTGAAGTGGTCAATCCTACCCCATTTATACATGACATTTTAAAATCTTTCAGAGGGTCCAAATGTATGCATGACTAGTTTCAGTTAACAGCCAGCTTCCTATATATTGGCTTATAACACCCATTTTAAGGACGACTCAATACCATTTTCAGTTGCTCCTCTGAAATGAATAAGCAGAGCACCGAGTCGCTCGTTGTTCATTCCTCCTTTATTGCTCTTCTGCAAGAGAGGTTCAGACAGTTGCAGAGAGCAAAGGAGATGAGAGAGGAGTGAGAGCTCTTCAACCACATGCCAAGGCCCATCTAGAGTAGCTTTCCAATTTGAGTTTATCTGTTCTCTGACGCCGCCTCTTCAAGGTTCCCGCCTCCTTCCACCATCACTTGCAGAGCAAGGAAGCTGATCTATGGACCATTGAAACTCCTCCAACTTCGGTAAATCTACAGTACACGGAGACAGTCAAATGCAAATCAAGTAGCTTTGAAGATTCAGATATTGATACTTCTCTTCATCTGTGAAAAAAAAAAAAAAAATCTTGCTATTATTGCTCATGCCATTTCAATAAAGTGTGCACTCAATTACGTCATTTTTGTTATTATAAGAATGTGAATAATACTACTGTTTACTAGGATGCTCGTGATCGTAACCATGTTTGTTCATGGTATAGCCATCAGAAAGATTGCCCCTCTGCTATCTTTTGGTACTTCATTTCCTTTACACAATTTTAGAAACCAAAGGTGTTACCTCTTTTGCCTCTTATGTTGCATCATCATGGTTTACCCGTTAAAACCGAACTGCTTTTATCTTTCTGGCATTTCCTGCTAGTAGCTGCATCATAGAGAATATGGCTACATGTAAGTTCGGCTAGGTTAAACGCCTGTGTCGAGAAGAAGAAGACGCTTTGCTTCAAGGGAGATGATGTGGTACATTTCACAAATTTGATTGCTTCTCTCTTCTTGTTTTTAATTTCTTTCGTTATTGTTTAGGAAGAGATGTCATTTGAGTCCTTACAGAGTAATGATAGGAGCCATAATATCTCCCTGGTTTTAAGACTAACTGTTGTCTTTGAAAAGACCGTCTATGCAGCATCAAATATAATTG
This sequence comes from Gaultheria prostrata, assembly GCA_036023075.1. Lineage (NCBI taxonomy): Eukaryota > Viridiplantae > Streptophyta > Magnoliopsida > Ericales > Ericaceae > Gaultheria > Gaultheria prostrata. Next base: position 84,103 of record JAXBDA010000256.1, on the reverse strand, counting down.
GTGTTCTCGATTTAATCTATACCATTCATTTAATCTCGCCATGTCTATTAGGACCTGCACTCTGCAGTCACAACAACATACTGTCTCGGCTGATATTGCTATTCAAGACAAGTAGATTTTGAATGTCCTTTATGCATAGCTACCGCTGTAGATAGTTATGGGTACTTCAGTTTTGTGTAACTCATTTGGTCATAAAGGTGCATCCATCAGGTGATAAGTACATTTGAGAATTTGGCAGTCATTTTTTCATTCTTGGACGTTAAGCTGAAGTGGTCAATCCTACCCCACTTATACATGACATTTAAAATCTCTCATAGGGTCCAAATGTATGCATGATTAGTTTCAGTAAACAGCCAGCTTCTATATATAGGCTTATAACACCCATTTTAAGGACGACTCTATACTATTTTCAGTTGCTCCTCTGAAATGAATAAGCAGAGCACCGAGTCGCTCGTTGTTCATTGCTCCTCTATTGCTCTTCTGCAAGAGAGGTTCAGACAGTTGCAGAGAGCAAAGGAGATGAGAGAGGCGCGAGAGCTCTTGAGACAGATCAATGAACCTCGTCGCAACAATTCAACCACATGCCAAGACCTATCTAGAGTAGCTTTCCAATCTGAGTTTATCTGTTCTCTGACGCCGCCTCTTCAAGGTTCCCGCCTCCTTCCACCATCACTTGCAGAGCAAGGAAGCTGATCTATGGACCATTGAAACTCCTCCAACTTCGGTAAATCTACAGTACGCGGAGACAGTCAAATGCAAATCAAGTAGCTTTGAAGATCCAGAAATTGATACTTCTCTTCATCTGTGAAAAAGAAAATTAAAATCTTGGTTTATTGCTCATGCCATTTCAATAAAGTGTGCACTCATTTTTGTTATTATAAGAATGTGAATAATGTTAAACTACTGTTTACTAGGATGCTCGTGATCATAACCATGTTTGTTCATGGTATAGCCATCAGAAAGATTGCCCCTCTGCTATCTTTTGGTACTTCATTTTCTTTACACAATTTTACAAACCAAAGGTAACTCTTTTGCCTCTTATGTTGCATCATCATGGTTTACGCGTTAAAACCGAACTGCATTAATCTTTCTGGCATTTCCTACTAGTGTCTGCACGATAGAGAATATGGCTTAGTTCGGCTAGGTTTGGTAGTCAATAGTCATGCATTTGGGGCACATAGTGTATTCCCGAGAAAAGACTAGTGAAGTGAATGAAAGGAAAATGAGATTTACTTTCCCCTATGTTTTCAATTGATAAGAGATTTTTGTCAAAGATATAGTAGTTTCGACTACGGAGGGAACAATTATAAAAAATAAGATTCCTTCAGAATCTTGTTTACAAAGTTTTTGACAAGATATGTGTTAAGGAAAAAGTAGCCCTACGCTATGGCCGTGGGATATATCATATGCCCAAAGGCCTCACAGATAAAACCTGATACAATTCATATTGATAACTGTACCAACGGTCCTGGTCCGGACGGCGGCAGTGCACATGTAGTTTATGGGTCGAAGCCCAAAGCCCGCATAGTATGCTCCCTGACCTCAGGCAGCAGCAGCGCACGCGTGGATTGTGTTCATGTTTTCTTTTGTGCTTTGTTTCCATTGGTTTGAACTTCTAATTTTTCGGGATCTCTCACCCAAGAATTTCACTACGGTATGTGTTAATGACTTGTTCAGTCTTCTTGATGAAATCTTTTTAAGTGATGGTAGACTTTTTAAAAAGGAAATTTCTTGTTGTTTTTTGTTACCGTTCATTCAGCCATATATACAAGGCCCGAGCTGCGTAATTCGAGGCCACTATTGGATAGATTGGGCTTGATAAAGCAAAGGCCCAAGCGTGAAAATAAGAATGTACAAGCCTTCGGCCCTTTGCTTACAAACATCATTTTGTGTTCACGAGCAATGCTGCTCGATCCTAAGTGTCTGGGGGCACACTCTAGGCGTGTAGATCCCACACACTTTTGTGTAGAGGTATTAATCGAGCTAAACAAGTTGAATACAGTATTACTTAGGCTTGGCTCAACTCTTTGTTATGTACGTTCAAGGTCGGCTCGCATTTGAAGTTTTTTTATCGTGATAAGCTTGGCTTAGCTCGCACAATACGCAAGTCAATCTCGAAAGTATTGGAAAGTTACTGGTGAATAGATCTAAAATGGAAGGTCACATCTCAAATATTTGGGATATTTATTAATTGGCAAAATCTACAAACCACCTATTGGGTGGTCAAAGGTGCAATACACGCGCTTTTCAATTCGGGGAGAAAAGCTGCAATAGCAAACTCTGTACATATTTGACATGATGTAAAACACTAATAGTAACCAAATGACAATAACACCCTCTCTTCTCTACCAAATAATGAACTCACAGTGGTCCACTCCTTTTTCTATTTCTTGTACACAAAAACATGGGTTTTTATTTTTATTTTCCAGGGTAGAAATGCTTAAACGGAAATAATCCACTACATTTTTTTGTTATTTTTGGTTTTTACTATTTTTTTTCAATCATTTCTTACATTTTTTTATTCAATCATGCTTAAACGGAATTAATCCATTAATTATCTCTTTATTCTCATTTTTTTTCTCTATCTCTCTCCAATCATTACCCCATTATTCTCATTTTCAAAAAGTCAAACAAATGCTATCTCAAAAATTCTTCTCAAAATTTGAAGACGCACTCTCAAAAAATAGGTATTAGAGCTCTAGACAAATAATTAATTATTATTTGATAGATTCTTATTTAATTTTTGTGTTAGTTTATTTGGTTATTGTCATATCTCCATAAGGGGTCGATTAGGTGTAGAATGAGTTTTATGGGTATTATACATGGAGATGAGATAAGATAATAGGGGATATTACATAAAAAAATCTGAAAAATTTATTAGTAGCTTAATTTGCTGTAAAAAATAAAAAATTATGCGTGGAACTTTATTTTTTGATCTAAGAAAATTGCAAAACCAACTCAACAAGCAAACCCAACAATGTAAAATTTCGCACACAAATTTTCAAATTTTTTCGCATCGAATTAATAATCTCTATTAGCAGTTTAATTTGGTGAAAAAAAATTATGCTTAAAAGTACTTTTTTTTATCCGAATGAAATTGCAAAACCAACTCAACAAGCCAACAAGTCAACAATGTAAAATATTTTTGTACACAAATTGTTAAATATATTCATATCGAATTAAAGATCTCTATTGACAGTTTAATTTGGTGCAAAAAAAGTACTTTATTTTTTCGGACTTGATCCGAAAAAAATTGCAAAGTTAAAAAAAAATACCAAGAATTACTTACACTATTTACTGTAGCAAATTAAACAAAATAACGTACCCGTAGGGGACCACTTGGTGACATCACTGCCATTTTGTAATTAGTACAAGAAACTTAGCTGTACCAATTGTACCGTAGCAGTCATTAAACTTGAAGGCGTTCAAAAAATGAATTGTACTTTCTGAGGCACCCAATGGGTGGTGAATAGCGGGACCCTAGTAAAAAAATATGATAGGGAATCATACGTCGTGATACACATGTTGTAAGGTAAAGAAAACAATTCATGATTTGAAAAGGAATTGCATGGAAAACAAGTAGGTGGAGAATTTTAGTTGAGAGGTATTAGGTGAGAGTCCTGAAATCCGAGGGCCTGCTGTGCGGGGTGACCGACCCTGCCAAGTACCATCCGAGTCGTCTAAATGTGTTTTGGATGACCCAAATTTGAGGATAGTACCGAAGGGTATTTTGAGTATTTTATATGATAATGTACCCATTTTAAATCTGGATCATCCAAACATGTTTGGACGACTCGGACGGTGCTTGACAGGGCCTACCGAGCACCCGCACAGCAGACCCCCGACATCTGCACATTTTGCTCATGTCAGATTGTTATTACTCCGTACTTACTACTCATCTCCAGTAAATGTAAATAAGGTGTAGTTAAGGAAGAAATAGCACAGTTAACAAACATTTCTCATTTTTTTCTACCCAATCGTGTAAATAAGGTGATGCTAGGGTCAGAATTTTTGGTGTAAGAAATAGTCCAGTGTATAACTGTGTGTGTGCAGCTAACTAAGGGAGAGGAGAGAGAGAGAGAGAGAAGAGTGACAGGAGTCACAGGACCTGTCAGGAGAAGTGAGAAAAACAAAGGGAGAAAGAAGGAGAGAGGAGAGAGAAAGGGGGAAAGTTTGGACCTACTTTTTGTACTTTAATAACACTCTAGCAACACCATTGCAACACTTCTTACCTTAACAACACATTTTGTCATAACAACACAAAAATGGAACCCACTTCTTACACTTTTGTGTCATATAACACCACATTTTTGTCATAACGATCGGAGATGTCCTTAGCTTCTTTTGACTCATCAGGGAACATAACTGGGACACAAAAATTATATTCAAAACTGTTTGTTTTAGGTCCATCTGCATTAGATGGTTTCATAAATTTGTGTCCGTACCATTACTTCAAAATTAATGGCTCTCAAAATTAGAAGCTCCATCTTTTGCTATGACTATGAGTGATTTATCATAACTGTATGTATCTCTACAGAGGAAGATCCTCCCTAGTATTGTAATTTTTCGGGGTGTCCAGTCCGGCTAATTTGTGGGCCATCTAGGTTTATTTTGATAATCGAAATCGTTAAATCTCGTTGAAATTATTTGTCATGCCTGCAATTATGTTGATTTGATAATACGGAGTATTTTTGTATGCTTTTGGAATGCATCTGTGTTGTCCAAATTTCTATTCGGACCTCTCTATTCATACCCTTATCGTGTGATGCCCCTGAAAAACTCATTAGATGAATTCAAATACAATTTTTCGATGTAATTTTTTTACTGACATTCCACTTTATTTGTCAACTTTATTGCTTGTTCCCAGAAAATTCAGAGCCGGTTCAGTGGCACTCTCATAAGTGACTTAAAATGGAAATGAAAAACATGTTATGATCCGAATAATTTATTTAGCATGAAACTAACAATATATTTAGCATATTGAAAGACACTTTAATGAGGCGAATCTAGTTCTGTAAATTGGAATTACCATTCATTTTACAGGATGAAGTGCAATTTGTTCACACATCTATCCAAATTAATTTGAGCAAACAGATTGATTTATTTATTTATTTATTATTTTTTTATTTTTAGCTATGCTAGTGGGATGTACCCATTAAATGATTCGAATCGTTGTTATGGCCCGGGATGGGCTCTCATGTTTCATAATGAGACTTTAGAAGGGTACTAAGGACTGAAGTATGAAAGGGAGGTGAAATGATGGAAGCGTTAATGTGCTGCACCATGCAGTGCATATCACGTTAATGCTTCCACCATGCAGTGTATATCACATTCGTTCATCTTAAAAATCAATGGTCCGGTTTCGCTGAAGCTTTCCTACAGGTAATAAAGTACTCTGACCGGTAAGAAAGCATCTACGGATCCAGGCCATTGAAAATACTTTTGGACAACTGGGATGTTGTCCATGACGTGAATGGTAGTAATACTTTACAAAAGACATCAAGAAAAAGGGTCTCCCATTTTTTTTTTCAATGGAGTCCAGCTTTATGAGTCAAACCGAAATGGGTACTTTTCAAGCTCATCTCAATAATCGGGATCGTTCATTTTATGTGGTCATTGAGAACACTAAGCAAACCAAAAAACAAATTGATTGAATATAATTTGATATGATTTTGAAAGACATTTATCTTGAAAAAGATTGTAACACTGCATGAAAACCCATTTCAATCATTTTAAAAAAATATAAATTCGCTCTGATCTTTGGCATCTTTGTTGCTCTCGATGAATTCAAAAAAATGAATGGTCATGATCATTAAATAAGTGGGCTCGGAAAAAGCTTTTTGAGGCAAAAATTGTACTCGTCCGGTCGTCCCCAATCCAATTTGAAGGATTGGAGGGGGACCTGGACTCTGTTCAATGCATTATTGTTTATCTATTGATTGCTCTAAAGCCAAAAGCTCAACAACTTCCCATCTATGATGTCCTTCTCAGTGCTTCACCACCAGTTTTTAGCAAAATAAATACCAGCACAGTGAAATGGAAATTGGAGAAAAGTTGTCTGTTTTTTATCGACAGTCGGGGTATTCGGGTCATCTTATGCATACATCTACTAATTTCTTACTCGATCCGATCAAAGGTAAGTCATTCAGGTCGAGACTAGGAAATTCCTAAGGAATTACTTAATGCGGCCTACCACTAGAATTGAGCCGTACAGAGAGTAAATCCACCGACCAAGCACTTGATAAATGATGGCAGATAGTAGTAATTCGAACAAGTCTTTAACATTAACAATCCCGCAAACTGCTTTTGATCGGTAGGAGGTTTGATTTGAACTTATAATTCACCTTTCATGTGGTTGCCCCAACGTGACTCAGTGGATTAATATTTTATTGTGAACACGATGGGTTTTAATATATGTATACAAGTCGTTTGTCAGAGGTATGCAGGGGAAGAACCGAAGATGTTGAAACCTGGATATTTTATGACGAATACTCTGTTTCGAAAAGTTAGTCAACTATGCAGTATAATTTTTTTGGTATAAAAAATAAAGTATTTTCATTTACGATGTTTTGAATTTTTGTGCACCATATTAAAGATGTAATTGAGATCTATAATTTGGTGCAAAAAAAATTGAAAATATATGTCAAGAAGTACTTTATTTTCTTGATCTAAAAATTGCACCTTTTCGCAGTGGACTAACTATTTGGGATGGGGGAGTATCAATTTTCTGGAACAATGACGGGAACAGACGAGAAAAGAAGTCCAAACCACGGCCAGCCCTAACATTTCGGGGGCTTAAGATGTACTCGAAAAAGGAGGCACTTCATAGGTTATTTACACTTAGGTCCAAAGGAAAATAAGAAAAAGATTATTTTGGCATAATCAAGGACCTATGGATGTAATGAGTTCATGCATCACTGATACAAGAACTCAACCTACTTTGAATCACGGGAATAGTCCGGCTATACGTACGGACATATGTGTACGCAATATACACGAACAAACATTTATCGTTTGTTCCAACAAATTAAGAGCCCGTATTTTAAATATTCTTTGACCGGTAAGAGTTAACTTTTACTGATCATAGAGCAAAGGCCAATCCGAGCCATCAAAAATGCTTTTGGACAGTCAAAATGCATTGTCCGTGCAATATGCGTACACAGACGTGCGTACTCACAGCTTTTTTGTCCCGGAAAAACTTATACTCCCTCCGTCCCTTTTTAAATGTGTTGCTTCGTAAATTCAACTTATTAAAGAAACATCATAATTACATCTTTCACATAAACTTTTACTTCCATTTTACACCTCTCGTATCAACTTTTACCTCTACTTTTCAAAAATTTCCTCTATTTTTACCCATTAACTTTTCAAAAAGAAAAAATAATAATTGTGCAAATTTTTACCCATTAATTTTTCAAAACACACTTATTAAGGAATACCCAAAATGAAATACTCTACTTTATTTGGGGACGGATGAAGTATATAATATATTCACATCTTATATAGAAAATGTGGCCCTAATTTCTACTCGGGGGCTTAAGGCATGCACCAACCTCATGGGCCTTAGCCCAGGATTGGTCCAAACTATACAGGTTTCATATTCTTTAATTGATTTGTTTATTGGGAGAGCTGAGGGTGAGTTTTCCATTTGATTAAATGAGGTTGAGGTGATAAAATGAGGTTCATTTTATCAAATAAGGTGGGGAGGTGATTTTATCTCCAATGAATCTGGACATTAAAATGAACCAGATTCATTGGAGATAAAATCACCTCCCCACCTCATTTGATAAAATGAACCTCATTTTATCACATCCACCTCATTTTATCAAATGACAAACTCACCCTGATTTCAAGTTCATTTAAATTGATTGCGAGTAAGTTGAATGTTCTCAATATGATAAGTTGACCAAGTTGAATAGTAACTTGTTCAAGCTTTACTTGAATGTCGAATAAATTTTAAAATTGTTCAAGTTAGTGAGTTTCCCACTTGATAAAATCAGATTTTATCAAGAGTTGATTTTGATTTTATCAAGTGGGGAAAAAAATACAAAAATCTGAGATTTTATCAGATTTTTTTTCCCCACTTGATAAAATCAAGAGTTGATTTTATCAAAACTTGATAAAATCTGATCTTGATAAAATCTAATTTTATCAAGTGGAAAACTCACCCTAAGTAACTATCCTTCTAATTTTGGTTCACATTAGTTTTTTCCAATTTGGTACGACTTTGATTTCAGTAACAATTTGGATTTTTCTTCAGTCAGCTGAGATTCTGGAAATGCAATCCAGATGGAGTATATTTCTCTCGTAAACTCGAAGACAAGTTGGGACCCACCTAGACCAAATTACTCTCACCTTTTGCACTTGTACTTTTTGTTTTTTTTTTTTTCCGAAAAGTGCTAAAAGTTGGATAGTATTTTTTAAAGAACAATGCTATTGGTACCGAACTTGGGGACCGACCAAGTACCGACCGGTGCCGGGCTCCCTTGTGGGTCCCAAACGGTTAATCCAAACCGTTCATTCATCTCAAAATTAAAATTCGAGAGGGAATCGATGCAATTGAATGGCTCTAAGTGCTCGATCCAAAATCACTCATTTTCGTGTAAAACAAATTGCACAAAACAGAATGATTTTGGATCGAGCACTTCGAGCCGCCCGATTGCATCGATTCTCGCGTAGACCCACTTGGATTTTGAATTTGAGATGGATGAACGGCTCGGATTGGCCGTTTGGGACCCACAAGGGGGTCCCGGAACCGGTCGGTACGTGATCGGTCCCCAATCCGTCGGTCCCCTTATATTTACCGTTTTTTAAAACTTGGATAAAAATCATAATTTTTTTATATTTTAAATTACTCACAAATCAATCATTTATAAAAGTTGAACGGAAAATTAATCACCGTAAAAAAAAAATAATTAAACGTAAAACCCCCAAAAGCAATTTTATTCAAGTGACCTATTTTGAAATGTCAGCATCCTTGGCTGTAGGAGTAAATGTTAAATGGTTGGACCCGAGTAGAGTTTGTCCGCAAGTTTTGTTATTGGCTGTAATCAGACAAAATTTGTCTCTCTTTCTATGGTGAACTTTATGGAGAGTGAGTGAATCTTCTCCTGTAACAGTTACACACAGCTGCTGCTGAAGTTGTCTCATAAGTGTGTCATCATTATATTGACATTCAAAGTCTTTCTATGATCACTGATTCAAGGAGCAGGATCATTGCGACGACCCACCGGAAACATATTGCCGGTATGCTATCTTATCTTAGTAGCAATCCACGTATACTCGTGAAATCATATATTCTTTCTTGATTTGTAGAAAACCTATTATGAGGGTATGGTTCTTCAGCTGATTGTCTTTTATGCTAAAAACAAAAGAATGGAGCTTGAGCCATTTTTTTTTATTTTTGTCTAAATGTCTAATTGACTTTTTTGGCTCTTTGTAATTTTTTGCTTAGCTATTCGTCCCAAATTTTGGGATTGATGATTGTATCGATGAGAGGAATGAGAAAAGTATGAAAATGTGTGATGCGAGGTTGAAAAAAGGTCATACAAGATGGACACAAAAAGATAGCTGTTTGGTACTTTTTTCGTCTTTAGTAAATTTTTTTTTGGTCATATTTTTTACTACTCCTATCGTCGAGACGGAAGATTAATCCAAAAATATATGGTGATTCTAATAAAAAAATTCAGAAAAGATGAACAAAATATGAAAACCAAAGAGACAGAAGAATGGAGCGACTCACCACAAATTTTGAGTTTGGAAGTATGCAAAAGAAAGCTGTGTAACATGTTTGATATTGCTTTGTTCTAGATTGGAAGTGTAGGGGATCAACCTCATCCAGACTAGTGTGTGTGTGCGCGCGAACGCGTGTGTGTTTTGGCTTGATCTCTGCACTTTCCCTTGAAGTTGAAATGGGTTGTGGGTTAAACCTCCTATCCATTGCTTGACAATAGTATTGATAGCAGTAAATGAAATGCTGAAACTGAAAGTGCTACACCAGCCATTGCCAATGACTGATTGAATTTAAGGATTGCCCATATCATTTCAAGCAATCTGGTGATGGCTTAATCTTATAAATCATCTTGAGTTGGTCCAGCTTCTACCAATAAACTGACAATATCTAAATGTAGAAGAACTTCACAATTTGTTGTTTTTCAGCTGCAGCTTTTTGGAGGCAACGGAACACAGAATGGAAGAGGGTCCATGGAACATTTTCTGTGGGAATTCAGCGTGCTCATATGAATTTGGAAGCAACTACAAATCAAGCCTTTCGCCCATCATCGATCCATCTTCCTGCATCAACAATGTTTTGGTCATTTCTATTGATATTCTTGTCATATTGATCTGCTTGTTTACGTTCGTCTATAAACCATCCTCAAGCAAGACCCAAGCCTTACCGGAATCTCAATGCTACTTCACATTGCGAATTTCTTCAGCCATTCTCAATGTCGTCTTGGGTTTTGTTTATTTGGGATTAGGTATTTGGATAATTGTTGAGAAATTGATATCAGAAGATAACGTTATACCTCTGCCCAGATGGCTAACTGTTATTTTCCAGGGGTTCACATGGTTATTTCTGGCTATAACAGTGAGCCTCCGAACGCAGAGGTATCCACATATCCCGACCATAAGGCTTTGTTCTGTTCTTGCTTTCTTGTATTCAGGATTTCTCTCCATTCCATCAATTTGGGTATCAATTGTGGACAAAGTAGTGTCAGTTAAGAGTGTGCTAGATTTGTTATCTTTTCCTGGAGCAATTCTAGTGCTCTTCTGTGCATTTAGGGAACAAAAGTATGCAGAAACCAATAGTGATGGACTCTACAAACCTCTACGAAGTGAATCAGCAGATAGTACTGGGGACGAAAACATAACTCCTTTCGCCAAGGCCGGATTTTTGAGCAAAATGTCGTTTTGGTGGTTGAACCCATTACTTAAAAAGGGTAAGGCAAAAGTTCTCGAGGACAAAGACATTCCAAAGTTGAGGCATACGGATCAAGCCGAGACGTGTTACTTCATATTTATGGAGAAGCTAAGCAAACAGAAAGAAAAAGGAACATTAAATCCTTCAGTTTTGAAAACAGTATTTCTGTGGCAGTGGAAAGCTATCTTAGTTTCTGGCTTTTTCGCATTGATCAAGGTAGTCACACTGGCGACTGGCCCATTGTTTTTGAAAGCTTTCATTTTGGTTGCAGAAGGAGAAGAAACATTTAAATATGAGGGATACGCACTCACTGCAGGCCTCTTCCTTTGTAAATGCTTCGAATCGCTGTCAGAGAGGCAATGGAACTTTAGAACTAGACTAATTGGGATCCAAATAAGGTCCTTGCTAACTGCAGCAATTTATCAGAAGCAACTAAAACTCTCAAATGCTGCTGAGATAGACCATTCTCCAGGTCAGATAACAAATTATGTCACGATGGATGCTTATAAATTAGGCGAATTCTCGTATTGGTTTCATCAGATATGGACAATTGGCCTTCAGATATGCCTTGCATTTTTAATCATATACTACGCTTTGGGGACTGCAGCTATTGCAGCGGTGGCAGTGATTTTATTGACCGTGTTTGGAAATTATCCAGTGAACAAATTACAGCATAAGTATTTGACAAAGCTTATGGTGGCACAAGACAGGAGGCTCAAGGCTATGGCAGAGGCACTGACGAACATGAAAGTGCTAAAATTATATGCTTGGGAGAATCATTTCAAGAATGTTGTAGAAAAGGCGAGGAGAGAAGAATCAATCTATTTGTCAGCAGTTTTGTCGCAAAGAGGGTACTATCTGGTTCTATTTTGGGTATCCCCAATCATAATATCAGCTGCTACCTTTTGGGCTTGCTACTTACTCGGGATTACTCTCAATGTCAGTAATGTATTCACATTTCTTGCGACTTCCCGCATTCTTCAGGAGCCCATAAGGTTGATCCCTGATGTTCTGGCAGTTTTTATTGAAGCAAAGGTTTCATTCTCCCGAGTTATGAAGTTTCTCGATGCACCTGAGTTGCAGAATAAATATATCAAGAAACCGTGTGATGCGAATGGACTCAAGCAGTCTATATTAATCAGTACCACCACAATTTCATGGGATTCTAGTTCTTTAAAGCCAACTCTACATGATATAAATTTGGTGGTTCAACGTGGGGAGAAGATAGCTGTATGTGGAGAGGTTGGCTCCGGTAAATCGACCCTTATAGCCACAATTCTTGGGGAGGTTCCAGACATCAAAGGCACAGTGAGTCTTTAACCCATTTATTTTGTCTTACAGCATGAAATTTAGCAAACTATGAATTGGCTGTTTCATATATGCTTATGGGCAATTACAAGATAGTCTGTAAAGAACAGTTAAGGAAGTCATCTGTTTTGCGCGGAAATGTTTTTCACATAGAAAGTTTAAGAAACTTACCATTATACGTAAGTGGGAGCCAAATAAATTTACCTTATAAACCATAAATTCTAGGAATTGTGATGCATCAACATATGAATAGGTGATACTTGATCTCAGATGTCTACCCATCCATAGTTTGCTGATGCATAACCTTTTGCAAGAAAATTACCAAGCAGTTTTAACTGTTCGTATGTTAAAACTGCTTGCTGCGTAAATCAACCCCTTCCAAGACCTTGTCTATGCATGCATTGGGTACGCCATTTGTTTATATTTTCAGTTTTAACTGCTCGTATGAAGGTTTACAGTGTTGTAATAATTTGGTCCCAACTATGAAGACTATATATTCCACACATACTCTCTGACATGTATACTTTCTGCTTCATTTTTCAGGTACAAGTATACGGAAACATCGCCTATGTTTCTCAGACAGCATGGATTCAAACGGGGACTATACAGGAAAATGTCCTTTTTGGGTCCACCATGGATCAACATAGGTACCAAGAAGTACTGGAGAAGTGTTCCCTAAAAAAGGATCTTGAGATGCTCCCGTTTGGCGATTGCACTATAATTGGAGAACGGGGTGTTAATCTCAGCGGAGGGCAGAAGCAACGGATTCAACTGGCACGTGCACTGTATCAAGATGCAGCTATATACCTATTGGATGATCCATTCAGTGCTGTTGACGCACATACTGCAACCAGTTTATTCAATGTGATCGTTATTCTTTAAATATGATTATTCGTTCTTCTACATTTGTATTTTTCCGAGTGAAAAGCTAAAATGGGTTATGGCCAGGAATATGTCATGGGAGCTCTGGCAAGGAAAACAGTCTTACTCGTCACCCACCAAGTTGATTTCCTTCCAGCATTCGATTCTATCTTGGTTAGGATTTCACTATTATCCTTCTTTAACATTGATGCTTATTTATGAATTTATCGCCTATGTGGTAAACTTGCACATAAGAGTTCATGTGGGTTCAGAAATCGTTTAGCTAATACTGCATAAACGGTATGTTATGTACGTTGCTTTTGTTGACAGTTAATGTCAGAAGGGAAGATTGCGGAAGCAGGCACCTATGATCAGTTGCTAGCTTCTAGTCAGCAATTTCAGAACCTTGTCAATGCTCATAAAGTCTCATCTGCTTCGGAGCTGCAATCTGAGTACGGTCTTCAAAGACCGAAATCTCCAAAAGAAGAGATCCAGAAAATTTATACTGAGCAACATCTAAGAGAATCATTGGGAGACCAATTGATTAACCAAGAAGAAAGAGAAACAGGAGATACGGGTCTCAAGCCATACATACAGTATCTCAATCAAAGCAAGGGATTCTTGTACCTATCCCTTTCGGTTATTTTTCATTTTATCTTTATAATTGGGCTGTTTGTACAGAGTCTATGGTTGGCTGCAGATTTAAAGGACTCTAGCGTAAGCAGATTGGAGCTGATATTAGTATACACATTGATAGGGTGTGGCATTTCAATATTGTTCCTCCTAAGATCTTATTTTGTAGTTATTTTAGGGACTAAGACATCGAAATCTATTTTTTCCAAGTTAATGACCTCTCTCTTCCGAGCTCCAATCTCATTCTATGATTCCACACCATTGGGAAGGATACTCAGTCGGGTAACAATCTTGACAATATATAACAGCAATGCAAATTATGCTTCAAGGACTTGGAAACTTACAAGAAAACATTTCTGTATAGGTATCTTCTGATATGAGAATTGTGGACCTTGAATTGGCGTTCATATTCACACTGAGTATAGGGACCACCATGAACACATATTTTAGCTTTGGAGTATTGGCTTTCCTTACATGGCCAATCTTGTTTCTCATCTTACCTATGGTTTATATAACCATAATCTTACAGGTAATACAACAGTGCTACTGCTTCTGTATATATATATATAAATGCTACTGCTTCTATATATATATATATATATATAGATATATATTTCTCACATTCTAAACCAACATACTGCTTGGTAACATGTTTTATCTAAACAAATAGAGATTTTACTTTGCTTCGGCAAAAGAGCTTATGCGAATAGATGGCACAACCAAGTCTTCAGTTGCTAGTCATCTTGCGGAAGCCGTTGCTGGAGCGGTGACCATCAGGGCTTTTGACGAGGAAGATCGGTTCTTTTCACAGTATTTGCAACTTATTGATGCAAATGCGAGTGCATGGTTCCACAATTTTTCCGCAAACCAATGGTTGATTGAACTCCTGGAAATCCTGTGCGCTGTTGTCTTATCATGCTCAGCTCTTGGCATGACTTTGCTTCCAAATGCTGCTTCTAAATCAGGTTTGAGATCATAACTACTAGTGTTTACGACTTTTACTAAATGATACCATAAGAAAGCTTGCCTAAAACATACTTTACATTGTTTTAGGAATACTCTGATCAGTCATTTCGTTGTCTGATGAGCGAACTGATTATGAATATTTTGATGGCAGGATTTATTGGAATGGCTCTATCATATGGTCTTTCACTGAACTTATTCCTCGTTCTTTCGGTCCAAAGCCAGTGCAATATGTCAAATTCAATTATTGCCATAGAAAGGCTAGAACAATACATGCATATACCTAGTGAAGCCCCTGAAATAATAGAAGGCAATAGACCAGCCCTGAACTGGCCAGTAGTTGGTAAAGTTGAGATCCGTGATTTGAAGGTAAAAGTAGCATTACAGTACTTTTATTAAAGCTGATTTTCATATACAATAATGTGCTAAAGGAAAAATTGTGCCAAGCAGGTTAGATATCGGCCTAATTCTCCTCTTGTACTTCGGGGGATAAGCTGCGTATTTGAAGGAGGGGACAAAATCGGAATTGTGGGAAGGACAGGAAGTGGGAAAACAACTCTTATCAGTTCCTTGTTTCGTCTCGTAGAGCCTACTGAGGGAAGCATCGTTGTAGATGGCATAGACATAAGTACTCTCGGGCTTCACGACCTGAGATCACACTTTGGGATCATTCCACAAGATCCAACTCTCTTTAGTGGGTCTGTTAGATTCAATCTAGACCCCTTAATGGAGCATTCTGATCAGGAAATATGGGAGGTAAGGTTTATGCCACATAGCTATACTATCAAACACAATTTTCAGACTAATGGAGAAATGATCTAAATTACACAAATTACCTGTTTTCCAGCTAAAAAGATTCTAGTGCCTCTTCAAATACATATGTAGCCGCTAGGAACATTAGCTCTATAGAAGTGTTTTGGTGAACTTTTAAAGACAGAAAAACTAAACTGTGCTATACTTGTTTCCACTTCGATACTTTGTACGATACTGCCTATCTTTCTCACATACCAAGGATCTAAAGAAAAGAACATGTAACCAGTTTATTAGGATGGTATTTTCTTTTCGTAACCAGTACTATTTCTAAACCATGTATGAAGGTTCTTGAAAAATGTCAGCTTCAGGAGGCGGTTCAAGAAAAAGAAGAGGGTTTGTCCTCCTTGGGTAAGTAGCAATAATTTACGGAATATGGACACAGAAATCTTTGGGCTACAAAGTTTGTACTAACAACTTGGGATAATGCAGTAGCGCAAGATGGATCAAATTGGAGCTTGGGACAGAGGCAATTATTCTGTTTGGGACGCGCACTTCTCAAGAGAAGGAAGATACTAGTGCTTGATGAAGCCACTGCCTCAATCGATAATGCAACAGATTCTCTAATCCAGAAAACAATCAGAACAGAATTTGCAGATTGCACTGTGATCACAGTGGCTCATAGAATACCAACTGTTATGGACTGCACAATGGTGCTTTCCATGAGGGACGGTGTGTGAGTCTTCTTATTCTGATCATGTGAACGGTTTCGTGTTACTGAAAAGGGAGAACTCAAATGAACATTTTGTTTTCTTTTTCTTCTTGTTTGTTTGCATTTACAGGACAAGCAGCGGAGTATGATGAGCCAATGAAGCTCATGAGTAAAGAGGGCTCACTGTTCGGGCAACTTGTTAAGGAATACTGGTCTCATTCTGGAAATGTCAGTGGGCATTTGGAAGACTAGTAGCAAGATTACGTTGTTGCAAATTGTTGGGTATTTCATAGTGTGCAACTTTTATTTCCGCTTATACATTAGTGGACTAAAATATATCCTAAAGTATTTATTTTTTAATGTAAAAAATGCACGACTTTTCGGAGGAAGTAATATATTTTGTTTTGTTTAAGTGTAGCTGTTGAAGGAGTTGTTGCGTCCTACATTAGTTGGGGTAATGAACAGTAACGACAGGTAATTGATTTTGGGTGCAATCAAAAGCCACTAATAGTTTTCTCACAATTTACCAAGGACACTCGAAGCTGTATTGATTATCACATTCTTTGAGTTGTGCCTTTAGGAATGGGCATGCGCTAGTCTATATAATTACTTAGCTCACTTTTGAATCTTATCTTGTACATAAATCCAATGGTCTATATTTTAGCCCACGAATCCTACAGCTTAAGGTGGTTGATTTTCTATTTTACAAATCCAACCATTCATTCAAAAAATCCTACGGCTGGGAGAATGTTCAGAAAACAGCAAAAATAAGTTTCCAATTCCAAAAAACTCCCTCTCACCTACAAACGTGTTTGTTTCATTGACAGCCAATATAGAAACGAATGAGCTTGCTCTAATTGCTCATTATGTTTCAACTGGCTTTTTCTCCAGCCAAGCATGGCCGAGCTGCAACCAAAACCTGGGCTAGGTCAAACTAAACAAAGCCCCAGTCCAGGCCCAGACAATGGCCCTAGGAAGGAGGATTCTGTCTGATTCGTGAACTTGTTTCATTGGGCCTCCAGTCCTTTTTCAGCTTCTTTCCACAAGATCAAGCTGGGCCAGGCAGTACATTTCACACCCTGTAGTACCAAGCAGTGCCGGCCCTGACATTTTGGTGGCCCAATGCAAGCTTTAAAAATGGTGTCGGTGATGTATCACTAGCAAACCCGTAAAAAGGGAAATTAACTTCCAAAAATAATGATTACTAGTAATCAACAAGATAAATTCCAATATTACTATAATTTACCAAAATTATTTTTCCATATCAACGTTGTGACAAATAATGCGACAATTCCAAAATCATGCATCATTTCAATTGAAAACAATCATTTAAATATCACCTTTCTTGCATTTTTAGCATCAGAAGTATTAAATACGGTAATATAATCAAATTTTTTTGTTATCTCTATTTCTATAGATAACAGAAGTAATTCATTCAACCGTACTTTGTGGCATGGTCGAGCGAACAAAGACTTTCAACATCAATTTTGAAAAGCTTCTTCCTTCGGGAGCAACCGTATAAGAATAGTCAAGAGTATTATTCTATATACATCTACTCTTTTATTTAATGTAGGCCTTTTCTTATTTTATACTAGGTATGAAGCCACGTGCGTAGCACGGGGTTAATACCCGTTAGTGTATGACCGTTACTGAAGTAACAGAAATAGGCTAGGAATCAGGTTTCTTTGCCATATCAATCTTCGAAAACATTCTTTATGGGACATAGGGTGCTTTAGAATGATAAGTAATTGAAGCAGTGAAATGTGCAACCGTTCATAGTTTTATAAGTTCTGTGCTAGAAGGGTATCGAACCAAAGATTGAGAGAGGGGAGTTCAACTATGCGCAGGGCAGAAACAAAGAGATGCTATTGCACGGGTTGTTCAAAAAAATGTTCCGAGTGCAAGTACTAATAGTTTGGAATGAAGATAATTTAAGATGAACACATTATTATGTGGGATAATGAAAGGCTGCAGTTGTTTCCATAGGAAATATGTACAGAATTTGTTTCTGAGTCTGTCACTTGAGTTCTAAGTTTAGGACCTAACGCAAAAAGATTTGGCTGGAAGCAAATCGCACATACCAAAAGGTCTGATTGGAAGGGAGAACTTGGTTGAAATTTCTGTATTGGGTGCATAGTCATCCGGGGTTTATGGAGGGCAGAATGCTATAAATGTCTTCAAATAATAGATATTTGAATCAGATGGTGATCTTCTAGAGCGGATCCTGAGTATGTTCGTTCAAAAGTAGTAGTCCATAGTTGCAGAATTCCAAAAACAGAGAACTCAAAAACACAGGTTTTGCAGCAATGCACTCATAATTTAATGAAGGAATGCTAATAATCCATGCCAAATAATATCAAAGTTTAAATATTAGGCACAGCTACAAAACGGGATCGGATGCAAGTTCGTACCCAATGTACAATACAGAGAGTTTAGGTACCAACAACTAACAGGTACCCAAAACATTTTTACAGCCACTTCTATATGCATTAATATATGACAAAATGCAGCATCCACAGAACAACCATTCATGAGTTTTGAGTAACAAAATATGTACTTGACATTTTTCCTCCTCTTGACAAAAAGAGGGTAAGCATAACGAACACATGATATCAGATAAAATTCAGCATGGCTTATGTTTATGGCTTACATTCTTCACATGGTATTTGGGAAGCAAATGATTCACACCAAAAGATTTTCTACTGTCATAAAAGGTCTGTGGTTGACATTTGACAATAAGTTGTTGTGATCAGTCCTTCATTCATTCTTCTTCTGCAATACATTTGGCAAGTTCTTCAGGATTTGCATCACAGTGTCCATTAGAAGTAGAGATCTGGCAAGATGAGTTTGAGTTATCACATGAACAAAAAACCGTAACAAAAATAACACAATTGCATCACAGTGACCATTAGAAGCAGAAATCTGTCAATATGAATTTTAGTTATCACGTGAACAAAGAACCGTAACAAAAATAACTAGTAAAAGCACAACAACATACATCATGGGTAAATGCAGAAGCATTTGATTCACCAGAGTAGACCTATGTTCTTTTCCCTTTACCCTTGAAAATGAAATGTGTAGCAGAGATTATAAAACTTGAAAAGCAAACTTTAAACATGAGAAGCAGAGTCATTCACAACGGAAAAAGGGGGGAAAAATAAGAGGAAGCCAAACCACCAAGATTCACAAAACCCACCAAACTATCATTGGCATTAGGAAACCACCAACATAATCAAAATCCACCTGGTTTAATGATCCTTACCACTCAGTCCAAGAAAACTGGAATGGACTGAAGTCATGAAACAGAAAACACCAGTATTATCCTTGATGCGGGTGAAGTACTTGAACTCTCGATTCTTTTAAATTTTACTTATTTGTTTCAACTAGAACCTCATTTGTCGATATTATTAAATGCCCATGGTTTTATTATCGGATTGACTATTGAGAAAATCTCCCAAACCAACACCCCCTTTCAATTTTTTATTTATTTATAAATCTAGTGAGAGAATGAAGTCTGGAAGTGTGTAAAATATCATAAATTTTAGAGTTTATTTTGAAAAAAGGCGGGATGTTACAAGCTTCCACAAGTCTTACATTCCAAGAATCGCCTTCATCCTGATACACCAATTCTCATAGTTATCTTTGGTGAATCGGGGCATTTGAAATGGAACCATTCAATTATTAGCCATCTCTCTCTTTGGCAGTACTAAAAGCCTTGCTCTGATACCACTTTGTTGTAGGCAAAAGTGCGTGCACTCACAATATAAAGAAGACAATATAGGAGAAGAGTATTATTTTTTCTGACAAACTCATGCACAGAGTTGTTCGGAAGAGTAGAATAAAAAAGAAAAAATGAAAAAAAATGAAAAAAAGAAAAAAAAGAAAAAAAATCTTCTTCCCAGACTGATCTTAAGTTGCATACATCGAAGAAATTCAGCTAGGAATTGGAACTTCAACATATCCTTCAAGCATTTGTATGACCATACTCATGGCAGGCCTTCGCAACGGATCCTCTTGTATACACCAGATTGCTATCATGACCCAGCTTCGTAATGTCTCAATGTCATTCATAGCAGCATCATCATTATCCACTAAAGAATCAAAAGTCCCTTCTCTGAAGCAATTATAGGCCCAGTCTGCTAGTATTGCTCTTTCTTCATCTTCAAACTCCTGTGCAACACTCTTTCTGCAACAAATGATCTCGAGCAACATGACACCGAAACTATATACATCCACTTTAACTGTCACAGGTACATTTTTGAACCACTCTGGAGCCACGTATCTTCGAGTCCCCCTTATCCCTGTAAGGGTTCGAGTTTGATTGTACAATAGGGATTTTGCCAATCCGAAGTCAGAAATTCGTGGTATGAACAAATCATCAATGAGTATGTTTTGAGGCTTTATGTCACAGTGGATTATTGGGGTACTGCATTCTTCATGTAAGTAAACCAATCCTCTTGCAATCCCCAGAGCTACCTGAACCCTTTGGTACCAATCAGGTCTAGGGATGCCAAAGAGGAAATTCGCTAAACTGCCATTGCTCATGAACTCATACACTAGAAGCCTGTGTGGCCCCTCGTTACAATAGCCAAGCAGTTGGACAAGATTCTTGTGATGGGTTTTTCCAATTGCAGTCACTTCAGCTTCGAATTCTCTCTCTCCTCCTTGCGACAACTTGTCCAACTTCTTGACTACAACTTGCGTCTTAGAACCATATTTGATTACACCTTTGTAAACAAGTCCGAGTGAACCCCTTCCAAGTTCTTCCTTGAACCCATCTGTTGCTATTTTGAGCTCTTCAAAAGTGAAAACATGCAAATTTGTTTCAAAGACACTTGTGGTGCGTATGGTATTTCTGGATTTTCTTTGATGCCTTGAGAAAAACATTAGAGAAATGACGCCTAGCAATAGAATGTTAAAGAGCCCTGAGCTGCCAAAAAGAAATGACAACCAGAAAACATTCTTGTCTTTCTTGCAGGTTGAAAAAACATTCTCGTCTTTCTTGCAGGTTGAAGTTGCAACACTATCTTTCCTCACTTTGAAAAATGCCAGAGCAGTCCCTTGTCGCCCATTCGACATAGGAAGTCTCTTCTTCCAACCAAATATGCCATTGAATATGGCAACAACACAATTACAATCCTGCATACAAGCTTGTTCACATTGTGTTTGATTGTAAGGTCCCAACATGTCATAATCTCCGTTTGGGTAATTAACGTCTTGAACCTGAGTCATATTATAGTCTTCTGGGTCGCTTGTTCCGTTGTCTACCCCACAATCTTGAGGGAAATCAGGTGCGCATCCACCGTATTCATTATTCGGATCGATGAGTGAAAACCCAGGTGGGCATTCGCAAGTAGTAGCAGCACCATTTGTCCTGCAATAGCTATTGTACCCACATGCACCGCTACCCACTGGCGCATCACGTAGCTCCAAACATATATTTTCAGGAATGTGTCCTACAGGTGACCAATCATAAGCATAAGCATATCCCCTGAAAACACCGTCAAAATCCAGCGTCACGCGATGGTAGCTGTATGAATTTGGAAAGGGAACCGACCAGAGGTTGAAAGTCGACCCATTCCCAAATAGAATGTAAATGTCTACGGATTGATTGAAAACTAGCTGATATCCAGATAAGGAAGAATTAGGGTTCGCCGTTCCACTATGGTAGTAAAAACTATATTTGTTTTCGGATGGCCAGGCGACAGGATTGAGCTGGAAAGATCCATTGAAAAGGAGCTGGAATCTTCCCTTCGCATAGTTGGTTTTAGACAGCTTAGAATACAACATGCCACCCAGTGGCAGTTTTTGGGTTGGTAAAATCGTATCTGTGGGATAATCAAAACTTTGCCACATATGCACACCTGTGCTATTGCCAGAAAGTACGAAATTACCTGCAGTGACAGAGCTAGGATTAAGAGTTCCATAAGGCCGAGTTATAACGAAAAAAAATTCAACTTCAACTATCTTTCTATTCCTTACTCAACAAATAACTAAAAAAAACAATTATCAACATCCGCATTCTATAGTAAAAAAAAAAAAGCCAAAATGCATTTTCCAATATTGATCATCCATCAAAATAGAACAAAAGTAAATTAATAATTTATCAAAATGAACCCGACGTGTTCTCAAATCTCGGGGTACAACTGGAATTTAATTTATTGAATCAATTTCCAACCAAACAAACAAACAAGAGATTGGTGCTGAGGTGCATAGGGAAGATTCAAAGATTTTTTATTTTAGCTCAGATATATGCATGCTGAATGTGTAAAACTGTAATTCTTTAGAAAGATTTAAAGAACACATGCTTGATTTTCGCTTCAAGTTGAAAATTTGTTGTATTCTTGACAAGTGAAAATTATACAGAGAGATTGCTGCCGACCCCCAAATTTTTTTTTTTTAGAAGTGTGGTGAAGCCAGTTTCCACCCCAGCCCTACTCTCCCTCCGCCCCTGATTACCTGTGTCGAGCATGGCGCCGAAGTTGACGGTGGTATTTGGTTGTGCTGTCCATATTGTTAGGCCGTTGGGATCGGTTAGAGTGAGTCCATTCGCTGTGAGCTCGATGTTTGATCCCGTATGCACTGGACTTGTTGTGTTTGCGTGCCAAACGATGGTTTGATTGGGTATTTGAGCGTACCATATCGCAAGCAAGAAGGTGTTGGTATTGTTAAGTTGCTGGAATCCGAAAGCGAAATCCCCAGAAGGTGAAACCCATGAAGGGTTATCGCCTATAGCGGAAAGTGACGAGCCCAAAGTTACACTAGAAGCAGCAAATAAGGGCAGGAAGGGCAAAAAGGACAGGAAGAAGAGAGGAGGGATAGCAGAAGAAACCATTGTGAATGCTACTCTAACTTGGAAGAAGGTTTAATACAAAATGAGATTGGTTATTGATGTATTACTCAATTCGGAAAACCTCATATATAATGAAGGGGGAATGACTTTGAAAAGTCAATAGGAAAGGCTACCCCACATTTCTTATTTGGGTGTGTATTATACGCATCTCTATAAAAGTTACTAATCGATTACCTCTAATTAATACTAAAAGTTACGACATATTTATAAAAGTTATGAGACGCATCAAAATATTATGAATCATAAAAAATGGTACGAATTATATTGCTGAAAAGTTATGTAACACTAAAAAATATTACAATTGTCATTGAGATGACACAATATGGATCATACAATAGGTGCATATGGTACACAGCTTTAATGAGTGTGTATTGTAGCCATTCCCATTCAACGGTAAGCATAAGTTCGCTAAGTGAGGTTGTCTTATTTACGGATGAGACGCAAACCATGGGCTTTTGTGGATCCCACCGAGCGTATATCACGATAATCTGAATCGTTCATGTTATAGGGCCCGCAAAATAATGTATCCATGTAAAAAATCAGCTTGTTCGGGTATCGATAGGTATGTCAAAAGTTGAATTTCAATTTTAAAAACGGACGGTCTGGATTCTATCAATAGTTTTTAAGTTAAAATGTCCACGACGGTCCATTTTTTGAACCGAAAGTCAAATTTTCACATATCTATCGATGTCCGATCAAGCTGATTTTTTGCACGGATACTTTATTTTGTAGGCCCTACAAAATGAACATTTCAAATTATTACAATTATTGCACTGTGGGTCCCAATGGGTGGCGCAAACTCATGATTTGTGCTACATCCGTAAATAGATTTTTCTCTAATTAATTTACTTGTTTATTGAGTGGAGGGCCCATCTCAAGAAACCAAACAGGTAAGAGCAAGTCTAGCCCTGACTCAATTTTAAACTCAGATTTGAGTGAAATTCTGAGTAAAAGCTCAGTTTGATATGGAAGACTCCAGTGTTTAACTCAGATTTTCTAGGGTTCCGCCCCCCTCGCCATCCGCCGCCGCTCGCCACCATCATCTTCCTCCCCTCGCTAGCTTTTCTAGGGTTCCACCGCCCCTCGCCAGTACTGCTCGTAACCACCATCCACCGCCGCGAACCGCCATCGATTCTTCGTGTTCGTCCACCGTCGTAGCCCAATCTTTGTTCTGCTACCACCACTAGACCACCACCCGTCACCGGCGACCTCACAATCTGTGTCCTGCTACCATTGCTGGAGTTGACGGCGGCAGCAGCGGAGTTCCGGCGACGAACACCACCACAAAGTTACCGTTGGAAATTTGGGTAAAGGGTTGAGTCCCCCTTGATTTGGGTAGAAATTTGAGTAAAACTCAATTTGGTATGGGTTTGGTTCAAAGACTGGAGTGAGATTTAGGGGGTTTTGACTCAGATTTTGAATTTGGGTTTGGTTCTAAGTTAGGGCTGGAGTTGCTCTAACCGATCACAATTTCTGTCTTTTTAAATTTCAAACTCATTTCAGAGTTGCAAACCAAACACATCACGTTTTATCCTCAGGAAAGTGGCATGGAAATCTCGCCATTTTAAGAAGATTCAAGCCCTTTATGATAAAATACCGATGCAAGAAAATCTTTATTACTTATCTTTTCAAGAATACAAAACCCGACAATTTATTATATGACTTGTAGACGACTTTTATGTGTAATTTTCTAAGAGCATCTCCGACCAAAATTTCCTTTAAAAAACTCTATTTGGGAGAGTCAAAATTAAAATTTCATATTCATAAAGTGAATTTAGAGTGTTTTACTATTCAGGTCGTTCCAATCATACATCTCTTTATCTCTATTTTTCATTTTCATTGCAAATTTTATCTCGCTTTTACGCTATTGATTGTGTGATTATGTTAAATTCAATATATATTTTGTTTTATTTTCACAAGTAGCTTTGGAGGATCTTCCATTTTCTTACACATGCTCCGAATATAGAGTATCAAATTCTATCCTTTCAATTAGAGAAACAAAAAATGGATTGGAGCGAGCTCCATTTTCCCTCCAAAATAAAAATTGTTGACTCAATAAAAATATAAAAATCAATATGGAGTTATTATGATCCAAAACAAATTCCTACGTAGCCTACTTATTATGGCTTTGTCAATTTGGTTGAGTGCCAGCGCTTTTCTCCTTAGCCTGTGAACGCTCGATCGGGCACATCACGTTGCTTTGTATCATAAATGATGAATATAGAGTATGAATTGAGATACTACAAAGTCCTAAGGAGATGTTAAGTCGATGTGACTCAAACGCGCCAAGAAAATAAGGCCGGACTCAAATGCGCCAAGAAAAGAAGGCCGGACAGTTGATGTTAATGCTTTTTGCTTGTAAAAACGTACCGCTAACAGCAAGACTTAAAAGTCCAAAGTCTTTTCTTTGTTTTGACAAGTAAAAGTTCAATTTGCCGGGCATGGAAAAACCACTCCTGCAGGCTGAGGTAGTATGAAATTAGTTTTCAGCGAATGAAATTAGTTTCTCGTGCCTTTTCCAAATTAGTAGTAAATTTGCTTTGAGATTAGTTTTTCTCTTCTAAGGGTGATTTTAGCAAATGAGGTAATCTGAAGGTTGTTAGATGTTTACCTATTTTTTCCCTCGATCAAAATCGATAAGAGAATTGGGAAACTAAGTCAAAACAAAAACAAGGGCAAACAATGCGGCTGCGAATCCATGATTCCACGCCGTATTTCAGCCTTTTAGGACTTCATCGAATGTAAAATGACAATCGAATCAAATGCAAAATTGGTGGCAACAACAAGGTTGAAGATCAACGAAAGAAACTTCCGCCAATCTTTGATACATATCAACACACAGAAGAAAATCGATAAAGAAAATTGTAACCGATCTTCAAGAATGAAATCAATACGCAGCATCTAAATTACATCTACTCCTACTCCTAATTATAACCCAAAATTGGGTTGGTAAGACAAAAATTGAAGAACAAATAAAGATAAAGATTTTGATTTGTTGAGAAAGTTTATAATGAAGCCAAATGAGGCTATTTATAGGAAACAACAAAATGTAGGAAATAACTTCCTTCATTCTCTTGCAATCTTCAATCTCCTTCCACTTGTCCTCTTTAACTTCCAAATGTGTGGGAGAAGCCATGTGTCCTACATATGTAAAAAAAATACAAACAATAATAATAAAAGTACTAATGCTAATTGTAATACTAATGTGATGTAAACAATGTCCTCCTCATTCATTTGGGTTAAGGGCTAACCCAATTGAATAATTAATCACCTTTCTGTCGATATCGACATGTGATAATTTTTTATCGCAAATAATTGCCCTCCAATTCATTTTGGCAAACCTAACAATAATTCGGGGTGATTATTCAAATCGATTAAAATCGATATTGATGGGTGATAATTTTTATTAATCAGGAGGGCATTTTTGTTTTTCCTGAAGACTGCCTCTTCAAATTTAAAAGGCACCTATTTGCTATTGCACTCATTCAGTACTCTTACTGTTTGGGATGTAGATGTGTCAGTTAATTAGGGGAAAGAAGAGGGCAAGCATTATTTGGAATCTGCGGGGGCATTTGTGGAAAGAAAAAAAGTAGGAAACTTCTTCGTACATTTAAAAGTAATAGTATAGATTGTGGCAGGTTACATGACCTTTCTAAGTAGCAGACATTTCAGCCTTTTGTAACAATAATGATACATACACACACTTTCAACCACACACAACCACACACTCTCTCACATGTGGTGGGGCCCACTGTGGGTCCCACATGGTGTGGGCCCCACCACATGTGAGAGGGTGTGTGGTTGTGTGTTGTTGAAAGTGTGTGTATGTATCATTATTGCTTTTGTAATATGTGGCAGGTTACATGACTTTTCTAGATAGCAGATATTTCGGCCTCTTCTAATATAGTGGCAGGTTATGTGTCGTGTGATCATTGTTGTCGAGATGCGTGATCATTGTTGTCGAGATGAGCTGCTTAATTATTAAATATTTTTAATATACATTACGGTTGTGTTTTTTGAAATTTTAAAAAAAATTACAAAGAGAAAAATATTAGTATTTTGGTCATTTTCCTCACATGATCTCCTTATTATGCAAGTGTGTTATAGATAGGAACAATATAAACGAACCCATACGAAGCCACGCGATTTAGGAGATTTAGCATCTCATTCATGTAGTCAAAAAAATCAGCCGAACAAACTTATGACAAAAAAAGCTACAAAAAGGTAAGCAGTGAGATAAAATAAACCACATTTAACTAAAGTTTGCTATAATATTATATAAATCTCTTTCCTTTTTTATCTCTATTATGTAAATCTGCCTAGTTTTTTTTTAATATTATTTGTTCAAAAGGACAATTATTATTAAGCGCTTATTATCTCACCAAAACCTGCACGTGTTAGTAAAAGCGCAATTTTATTTCTTTATTCCCCTATCGCGCCTAAGCACCAACAAGTCAACTAAGACTTAGCTCACTCGGCCTCCGGCCCAGTAGGATATTGGACTTGGCCCACCTGGCCTTCGCCCAACAATCACCCTCCAGCATGCACCTACCCACAAGCAGCATGGAGAGCTTGAACCCTTGACTTTGGCCCCAATACCACTTGTTATAATTAGGATCAAACACTTATATATATTTCCTTGCAAATTTGTTTTGGGATATTAAAAGGGAAAAAAACAGTTTAGGATCAAACACTTACATTTCCTTGCAAATTTATTTTGGGATATTAAAAGGGGAAAAGAACAGTTCTGGGTTTTCTTCGGGAGGAAAAGAAATATTACCGCCCTTCATTAAGGTTTGGAACACCCAAGGGGGTCACATTGGTTATTGGAGACAGATAGGTCCAAAATTTCTTTGGTGACTTTTGGTATTCCGTGGCAAAGTTCAGTGTTTGGAGAAAACAGTTTGGTATAATTTGATCTCATTGGTGATTTTAGAACTCATTTTATATTATGCTATATATTCACTAACTTGTTTTTTTTTTTATCTTAATTTCAGTATTGTTAACTGAATTTGAGAAGAACAGGTTCTGTTTTATTGGGAAGAAACGTTTGGTTAGTCTTATGTGGATTTAATTTTGAGAAGAACAGGTTCTGTTTTATTGGGGAGAAAAGTTTGGTTAGTCCTATGTGGATCTAATTTTGGTAGAATATTTTGGTGATATTGGATATGAACAAATTTCAAGTTTGACTTCTGCGCAATTAGAAAAGAGCTACATGAAGTAGGTATACATAATCTTGTAATTGTGACCGTCAATTAGCATTTGTGTTGTATGAATTCGTCCCTTCAATAGCTATGAAGACGTTTCATCTAGAAATAAAATATCAGCCTCTGCACACACGACCTGTGTTGTCCACAGCTGTTTGGTGCGCCAATAGTATGGTTCCTACGGGAAGATGTTCCTCTCACTGATGGAATGAGCAGGATAGGCAAATCATTGCCAATGTGAAAGTCTAAGAGACAAAGACTTCTTTTCAATAAGTTGAAAGAAGCACTGAACCGTTGGATTTACTCTACGATAATGTCTACGGTGAAAGGGAGACAATAAGTATTTTATACTTTTTTGTCAAGAGTAGACTGTTGTGCACAGTCACAGCCGTCTACAAGTGTTTTTAACGGTTTAGATTGAAAATAAACTGTTTGTGCGAATAGTTCTTCTCTGTTGTTTGAAATCTAGGTCGTCCATCCAAGTAACGGATGGTCCAGATTGTGCACAACAGCTGTTGTGCACATGCAGCAACCCCGCGTCCTTTCTTGAGAGCAAGAACATGATTAAGGTGACCGAGTGGTAAATATGTATTACCGTTTGGTGGAACTAGTGCCATATCTAGAGTAGAACCGGGGGGTGCATGGGATGCACAGCACTGTGATGTGCAGTCATTGCACGGCTGCGCCGGCCTCGCTCAGGCGATCGAAGACGTTCACCACATAGAGCTCATTGAGTACTACAAGTGTACAAAAAATCAACTTGATTGGATATCTTTAAGTGCATCATTGGAACACAAATACCTTGAAAAGAAATGAAACACGAATGGACACAAACACCGGATCAAAATTACTTTTGGAGACAATAAGTATTTTATACTTTTTTGTCAAGAGTAGACTGCTGTGCACAGTCACAGCCGTCTACAAGTGTTTTTAACGGTTTGAATTGAAAATAAACTGTTTGCGCGAATAGTTCTTATCTGTTGTTTGAAATCTAGGTCGTCCATCCAAGTAACGGATGGTCCGGATTGTGCACAACAGCTGTTGTGCACATGCAGCAACCCCGCGTCCTTTCTTGAGAGCAAGAACATGATTAAGGTGACCGAGTGGTAAATATGTATTACCGTTTGGTGGAACTAGTGCCATATCTAAAGTAGAACCGGGGGGGTGCATGGGATGCACAACACTGTGTTGTGCAGTCATTGCACGGCTGCGCCGGCCTCGCTCAGGCGATCGAAGACGTTCACCACATAGAGCTCATTGAGTACTACAAGTGTACAAAAAATCAACTTGATTGGATATCTTTAAGTGCATCATTGGAACACAAATACCTGGTAAAGAAATGAAACACGAATGGACACAAACACCGGATCAAAATTACTTTTTCAAGTTATTTGTGTTTCGATGAGGCACTTAAGGATATCTGATCGAGTTGAATTTTGGCACCCTTGTAGTAATTGATGAGCTCTACGAGGGGACTGTTTAGGCCTGTTTTGGCTTAATCAATAAGTCGAAGAACTTTTTTATGTCATTTTCAAAAAAAAAATCACATTTTTTTGTTTGTTTGGCGTCAAATTTTTGGATTAATACTACATTTGGCGAGAGAAATTTTAAAAGGTAAAAAATATTAACCAAACTAATTTTTTTTAATAAAGACAATTAATCCCAAAAGAATGTCTGGTTTGGATTATTTCTTTAGAACTTTTTTAAAGCTTTTGATCATAGGTTTTTACGTTTTAGATTTCTCTCATCGAGAAGATTTAATAATCGGAAAAAAAATTGATGTAAAACTAATAAATGTACGAAAATTACTAAATAAGGATAAAACATAATCCAGTTTCGATTAATTAGGCCAAAACGGGCCTTAGTAACAGTCAAAGATCAAATTGAAGGATGGGGATGAAGATGGAAGGAAGTGTAGATTGAAGTTTGAACCGCTTGAAACAGTTTGGGAGGCCGTTTGATTGTTTAACCGGATACAGAAAGTCTAGGTACCTGAAAAGGTATCCAGAATTGACACAGAATATGTAAATCAATGGCCCAAATTTACTCCATGTGAATCTAGGTCATTGATTTTCAAATTCTGGGTATATTTTCTGTGTATGTAGCAGTGTTGAACTGGATATATCGTTTGAGGGGTAGAAAGGGTATTTCAAAATGAAAATAAAGACAAACATGACTCACTTTATAAGTACAGATGTAGATCGGTATAGACTAATACAAGAGAGGCTGGTCCACAAACACTTGAAGACAAATGTACCACCAACATGTCGCAGTTTATAAGAAGTACATGTATCTTACCATCCTATTTGTTTTTTTTTTTGTTTTTTTCTTTTGGGCTTTTAGCGTGTTCAATTTGGGATTATTTTAATCTTTGTAATTCGTTTTTAAAAATTAATAAATTTTTTGCCTAGCAAAAAAAAAGTACAGGTATCTTTCTTAGATTAGTGCAAGAGAGGCTAGTCCACAAACACTTGAAGACAAATGTAATGATTTGTTTATGTAGAGTGAAATTCATGTGCAAAACTGTTTGTTTCTTTCTCTGGTGTATTTTGAAGAGAGGAAGTATGATCCACTTCGGTAACTGTCCCGGACAATTGCCAGAGTTGTCACACAAATGTAGGTGTCCAGTGATATCTATCTTATAAGATAGTTCTGCATTGTGAGAAAATTGTTGGACCTTCCGAGACCGTTAATGGAGCCTGGAGAGGATACCAAGCCTGTCATCGTTATATTTTCATTCATCGTCTTTGTTCACTGATTTCAGGAGCAGGGTCTTTGCGACTTCCTGCTGAAAACATATTAAGGTTTGCTTTTCTTATCTCAGTAGCAATCCAAGTATATATTTCTTGTTTTCTAGTTTTTAAACTACTTTCCAGAAGACCAAGAAAATACATATGGTTCTTGAGCTAATTGTTTTTTACAATACCTAACCACAAAACTTTGAGTTCGGAAATATGAACTAGATAACAGTGTAACAAGTTTGTCATGGCTATTTTCTAGACTGGAAGTGGAGGATCAACTGGTAAGGACTAGAGTGCGTGTGTGTGTATTTGTTTTAGCTTTTGATCTCGGCGTTTTTCATTGAAAATGAAATGGGTTGTGGGCAAAACCCTTAGACAAATCAACGTAACAACTTTTTATAATCAAATCCATTGCTTGACCAGAGTATTGAATAACTTATTTGTGATCCAAGTGGATCAGTAAATGAAGTGCTGATACTGTTGAACTTCAGGAGTGCACATAAAAATGAATGAAAACAATTTGGTGATGGCTTAATCAATATTTGTTGTTTCTGAGCAGCAGCCTTTTGGAGGCATTGGAACACAGAATGGAAGAGGGTCCATGGGCCATTTTCTGTGAAAATTCACGCATCATCAATCCATATTCCTGCATCAACCATGTCTTGGTGATTTCTATTGACATTCTTGTCATATTGATCTGCTTATTTACGTTCATCTATAAACCATCCTCAAGCAAGACCCTTACCTTACCGGAAACTCGAAGCCACTTCACATTGCGAATATCTTCAGCCATTCTCAATATTGGCTTGGGTTTGGTTTATTTTGGATTAGGTATTTGGATAGTTGTGGAGAAATTGATATCTGAAGATAACGTAATACCTCTACACGGGCTAACGGTGCTATTCCATGGGGTCACGTGGTTATATCTGGGTATAGCTGTGAGTCTCCGAAGGCAACAGTATCCACATATCATGCCCGTAAGGCTTTGTTCTGTACTTGCCGTCTTGTTTTCAGGATTTCTCTGCATTCCAGCAATTTGGGTATCTATTGTGGATCAAGTAGTGT
Source organism: Gaultheria prostrata (assembly GCA_036023075.1). Taxonomy (NCBI): domain Eukaryota; kingdom Viridiplantae; phylum Streptophyta; class Magnoliopsida; order Ericales; family Ericaceae; genus Gaultheria; species Gaultheria prostrata. The sequence continues at coordinate 52,089 of JAXBDA010000256.1, read as the reverse complement.
CAGTTAAGTGTGTGCTAGATATGTTATCTTTGCCGGGAGCAATTCTACTGCTTTTCTGTGCAGTTGGTAAACAAAAGTATGCGGAAACCAATATTGATGCACTCTACGAACCTCTAAAAGGTGAATCGGCTGATGGTGGTGTTGAAAACATAACTCCTTTCGCCAGGGCCGGATATTTAAGCGAAATGTCGTTTTGGTGGTTGAATCCATTAATCAAAAAAGGTAAGGAGAAAGTTCTTGAGGACAAAGCCATTCCAAAGTTGAGGAACAAGGATAGAGCGGAGAAGTGTTACTTCATGTTTATGGAGAAGCTAAGCAAACAGAAAGAACAAGGAACAGTGAATCCTTCAGTTTTAAAAACAGTATTTCTTTGGCAGTGGAAAGCTATTTTGGTTTCTGGGTTTTTCGCCTTGATCAAGGTACTCACACTCTCTAGTGGCCCATTGTTTCTGAAAGCTTTCATTTTGGTTGCAGAAGGAAAAGAAACGTTCAAATCTGAGGGATATGCACTTACTGCAGGCATCTTCCTCGGAAAATGCTTTGAATCTTTGTCAGAGAGGCAATGGAACTTTAGAACTAGACTAATTGGGCTCCAAATAAGGTCCTTGCTAATTGCAGCAATTTATCAGAAGCAACTAAAACTTTCAAATGCTGCTAAGAGAAACCATTCTCCTGGTCAGATAACTAATTATATCACGGTGGATGCATATAGAATTGGCGAATTCCCGTATTGGTTTCATCAGATATGGATAATAGGCCTTCAGATATGCCTTTCCTTTTTAATCATATACTACGCTGTGGGTATTGCAGCTATTGCAGCGGTGGTAGTGATATTATTGACAGTGTTTGGAAATTATCCAGTGGCTAAATTACAGCTTAAGGATTTGACAAAGCTTATGGTGGCACAAGACAGGAGGCTCAAGGCTATGGCAGAGGCACTGATGAGTATGAAAGTGTTAAAATTATATGCTTGGGACACTCACTTCAAGAATATTGTCGAAAAGGTAAGGAGCGAAGAATCAAACTATATTTCGTCAATTTTGTCACAAAGAGGGTACTATCTGGTTCTATTTTGGGTATCCCCAACCATAGTATCAGCTGCTACCTTTTCGGCTTGCTACTTTCTTGGGATTCCTCTCAATGCGAGTAACGTATTCACATTTCTTGCGACTTTCCGCATTCTTCAGGAGCCCATAAGGTTGATCCCTGATGTTGTGACAGTTTTTATTGAAGCAAAGGTTTCATTCTCCCGAGTTATGAAGTTTCTCAATGCACCTGAGTTACAGAATATATACATCAAGAAAACATGTGATGCGAAGGGACTCAACCGGTCTATATTAATCAGTACCACCAGAATCTCATGGGATTCTAGTTCTTTAAAGCCAACTCTAGATGATATAAATTTGGTGGTTCGATGCGGTGAGAAGATAGCTGTATGTGGAGAGGTTGGCTCGGGTAAATCTACCCTCATAGCCACAATTCTTGGGGAGGTTCCAGACATCAATGGCAAAGTGAGTCTGCAATTCACTTATTTTATTTTACGGCTTGAAATTTAGCAAACAATGAATTGGCTGTCATTATGTCATTTACATTTGTATGCACATATATTAGATAGGCTGTAAAGAACAATGAAGAAAGTCATTCGTTTTGCATTGCAGATAAAGTGGGAGCCTACAAAATTTACCTTTTAAGCCATAAATTTTAGCAAATTAAGATGCATCAACATACAGATAGGCGATTTCTTGATCTGTTATCTATATATGACGATTGCCTGGAGTAAATATGTAATCTCTTGCAAGAAAATTAACAAGAAGTTTTAACTGCTCATATGTTAAAACTGCTTGCAAGGGTAAGGATGCATATATAAGCCCTTCCCTTTCGGTTATTTTTCACTTTTTCTTTATAATTGGGCAGTTTGTACAGAGTCTGTGGTTGGCTGCAGATTTACAGGACTCTAGAGTAAGCAGATTGGAGCTGATATTAGTATACTCATTGATAGGGTGTGTCATTTCAATATTCTTCATCCTGAGAGCTTATTTTGTAGTTATTTTAGGTACTAAGACATCGAAATCTATTTTTTCCAAGTTAATGACCTCTCTCTTCCGAGCACCAATCTCGTTCTATGATTCCACACCATTGGGAAGGATACTCAGTCGGGTAACAACCTTGACAATATACGACTGTAATGCAAATTATGTTTCAAGGAATTAAGTAACTTACAAGATACATTTCTGTATAGGTATCTTCTGATATGAGTATTGTGGACCTTGAAATGGCTCTCCTATTCACTCTCAGTACAGGGACCACCATGAACACATATTTCATCTTTGGAGTATTGGCTTTCCTTACTTGGCCAATCTTGTTCGTCATCTTACCTATGGTTTATATAACCATAATCTTACAGGTAATACAATAATGCAAGTGCTTCTGTGTTTTTTCTCACATTCCAAACCAAAATACTACTTCATAACGTGTGTTATCTTAACAAACAGAGATCCTACTTTGCTTCGGCGAAAGAGCTGATGCGAATAGATGGCACAACTAAGTCTTCAGTTGCTAGTCATCTAGCTGAATCCGTTGCTGGAGCAGTGACCATCAGGGCTTTTGGGGAGGAGGACCGGTTCTTTTCAGAGAATTTGCAACGTATTGATGCAAACGCAAGTGCATTCTTCCACTGTTTTTCAGCACATGAGTGGCTGATCCAACGCCTGGAAGTCTTGTGTGCAATTGTTCTGTCGTGCTCAGCGCTTGGCATGACTTTTATCTCCAATGATGCTTCTAAATCAGGTCACTAATCAATATTTCTTGTGTTTATAACTTTTGCTGCATGCATAATATAACAAAGAATTCTTTAATATAGCTACGAGTGCTTTAAGTTCACCTAAGTCATGTATGATTATGATATCGGAATTAACTGATAAATCACTTAGTTGTCTGATGAACAAATTGGTTGTCTATATTCTGATGGCAGGATTTGTTGGAATGGCTCTATCATATGGTCTTTCACTGAACATATTCCTCGTTTCTTCGGTCCAAAACCAGTGCAAGATGTCAAATTCAATTATTGCCATAGAAAGGCTAGAACAATACATGCATATACCTAGTGAAGCCCCCGAAATCATAGAAGGCAATCGACCAGCCCTGAACTGGCCGGAGCTTGGTAAAGTTGAGATCCGTGATCTGAAGGTAAAAATAAAACTACAGTAATTCTTTTTGTAAAGCTGAAATTTTGTCTAGAATAATGTGCTAAAGAACAAAATTGTATCAAGCAGGTTAGATATCGACCTAATTCTCCTCTGGTACTTCGGGGGATAAGTTGCGTATTTGAAGGAGGGGACAAAATCGGAATTGTAGGAAGGACAGGAAGTGGGAAAACAACTCTTATCAATGCCTTGTTTCGCCTCGTAGAGCCAACTGAGGGAAGTGTTATTGTAGATGACATAAATATAAGTACTCTTGGTCTTCATGACCTGAGATCACACTTTGGGGTCATTCCACAAGATCCAACTCTCTTTAGTGGATCTGTTAGGTACAATCTAGACCCCTTAATGGAGCATACTGATCAGGAAATATGGGAGGTAAGGTTTCTGCCACATATTAACTCTACTTATGGTATCTAACTCAAATTTTCTGTTCTTCTTACGCAAAGATACAGAACACCTATTTTAAGTGGCTTTACATGCCCTTTAATTGTCAGACTAATGAAGAAATGCATCTAAATACGAAACTACAGGTTTTCCTGCTAAAAAAAATAAAATCTGTAGTGCCTCTTTAAATATACATGTAGCTGCGTGGAATATTTTTCTAGTTTAAAGTTTTAGCCCAATGCAATTTCCAACGAAGAAAAACCATAATAATGCTTGTTTGCGCTTCCATACTATGCACGGTACCAAGGATCTTTCTCACATAACAAGGATGAATTTTTTTTGAGAAAGTAAGCAGTTTATTAGAATGGTATTTGCTAATCAATACGATTTCTAAAATCATTTATGGAAGGTTCTTGAAAAATGCCAGCTTCGGGAGGCAGTTCAACAGAAAGATGAGGGTTTGTCCTCCTTGGGTAAGTAGCAGTTACTTAGAGAATGTGAACACGAAAACATCTTTGGACAAGAATGTAAGTAGCAGTTACAATGCAGTTGTGCAAGATGGATCAAATTGGAGCATGGGACAAAGGCAATTATTCTGCTTGGGACGAACGCTTCTCAAGAGAAGGAAGATACTAGTGCTTGATGAAGCCACTGCCTCAATCGACAATGCAACAGATTATGTAATCCAGAAGACAATAAGAACAGAATTCGCAGATTGCACTGTACTCACAGTGGCTCATAGAATACCAACTGTGATGGACTGCACTATGGTTCTTTCCATTAGTGATGGTGAGTGACTCTTCTTATTCTAATCATTTGAGAATTTTTTTCGTAGTCGAAAAGGGAGAGATCAAATGAAATTATGTTTGTTTTTTCTCCTATTTTCTTGAATCTGCAGGACAAGTAGTGGAGTACGATAAGCCGATGAAGCTGATGAGTAAAGAAGACTCACTATTTGGGCAGCTTGTTAAGGAATATTGGTCTCATTCCGGAAATGCCAGTGGGCATTTGGAAGATTAGTAGCAAGCTTACTGGTAGTAATTTTTGCTTGAATTTATTCTGTATTTGCTACTACTATGTAATAAGAAGATGATGTGAACGCAATCAGTGAACGCAATCTTTTATTTTTTTGATCAACATGTGAACGCAATCCAGATGTCGGTTTCTTCGCTTATCCTTTTTCCACAAAAATGAGATTAATTTGGTAATTGAATTTAATACGCCTGTCATATTTGCTACTTATGTCGGACTACTAATTAATGGTTTATCTTATTTCTCATTACGAATATACTCATTTTTTAATTACCCATAATGACAACCAACCATTATTCTTTTACTCTTAAAACACAAATTTACACTTTACCACCCCCACCACTTCCCCCTACACCCAACATCCACTTCCGGCCAGTAAAATTTCACTAACTTTTTGAAATTTTTTTGGCTTAGAGTTCGTGAATTTCACTACCTTAAAAAACACTATCTGTATCCGAAATCTCGCTGGCTTTAAAATTTCACTAGTTTCGAACTCATGAATTTTACTAACTAAAAAGCATTACTTGTTTCCGAAGTACGTAGAACAACTTAGCGAAATTCACTAGCTTCGAGCTCGTGAATTTTATTAACTTAGAGCTAGTAAAATTATAGTATGCTTTTGTGCATATGGGGAGGGAGAGAGAGAGAGAGAGAGAGAGAGAGAGAGAGAGAGAGAGAGAGAGAGAGAATGCGAGCGTGTTTCACTAGCTTAGAGTAATTTAGTTTGTTATTACTCCCTCTATCCCAACATGAATTTCCAAAACTACTATTCAGACTCCTCAAAAATAATCTATATATTGTAATCTATAATATTTTTCTCGATTTTAAAGACTTTGTTTAATAAAACTAAACATAATCTATCGAACAAAATTCATATTCCATATATAATTCATTATAGCCTAAAAAATGAAAATAATTTTTTAAGAGATGAGAATAGTATTTTGGACATCTATTTTTAGACGGGGAGTATCGACTGTCTCTCAATGCATGTGCATTTTCAAAGACGAAAAATTTATTTCTTACCCTTTTTGGAGTGTGATGATGACCAATCTCCCCCTACTCAAACTATGGACCGTTTTTTTACTTTTTCCTTTCAAGGAAGAATACGGAGGACTATTTTGGTATTTTCATTTTTACGCGCTACCACGGCACATCTTTTCGGATGGTTAAATATATTTCTACAAAAAAAAAAAAAAAATGTGAGAGCATTTTGTTTTATGGTGTGTATTTGTTATCAAATCTTTTTGTTGTTTCTCCTAATTTGACTAAATTAGGGTCAATATTGTTTTGAGAGTCATGGGAAAAATATAAAATCTAGACCACAATTGGAAAAAGTTCACAACACACAAAAAACAAGTTAGTACACACCCAAATAAATATATTTTTGAAAATGTTTTTTCAACATTTTTGCACCGTTTGAAAGTACTCAATTACATCTTTTGAACGGTGAAAAAAAATTTGTAAAAATTAATTCCAAAAGAACTTTATTTTTAATATAACAATCAAGAGTCCAGACAATGCTGATTATTAGCTTTCCATATATGCAATTAGTAATTCCCATTTTAGCTTTCCATATATGCAATTAATTCCCGTGCCATTAACAGCATCCCTAAGAAAAAACAGAGGGAAAATCTGAGTGGGAAATGGGAATTCTCTCCTCCTAACTCAAACTGTTTGCTATCTTTTCTATTGCTCAATTGATTCCTAAAATTTTATGCAATGGAGGCAGACCCGGCCCTGAGATTTTCGGGGCCCTAAGCAAAATTTGATAATGGGGCCTTTTATCTGTTTCTATATATTTTTGTTGTTCCACTTGAAGAACAAGAAATCCGTGTAGTTCAATGGTATGTGGTTAGGAACAAGGAGTAGCGATCTCGAGGTCGCGAGTTTGAGTCCCCTTGGCTGTTGACATGATGTTTTTTTCTGTAGAAATCGACAGAAAAAAAATGCTTGAAAAAATCTAGACATATATAACCATGAGCGTCAAGGAAATGCAACAATGATCAATCTAACGCAGCTAACTGGCGTGCTTGATAAAATTTAGACATATATAATATTTATTATATCTTATAGTTGGGGGCCCTTTTATTACACCGAAAACTGGGGGTCCTAGGCGACCGCCTTGTCGGCCTATGCCTAGTATCGGCCCTGAATGGAGGGAGGGAGACTTCTGTTACTGGAAAGAAAATGGTTCCATCCCTCACAGCCAAACTTCTGTTATCTTTTCTATTGCTCAAATTGTCGCCGGAGGTGGAGACGATTACGGTTGTGTGGCGGTCGGCGGTGGGTGGAGTGGCAAGGAGTAAATCTGGAACTTTTATTTTCCCGGAATTTTTTTATTTCTCCTTGTTGTAAATGGTGGGACCCACTCCATGGAGATGTGACGTCAGGCCCCTGTCATCAAATTACTTTACACAAACCGAAACGGGTCAAAGGTTGAAATCGTCATATGCAAAGAGGTTCAAGTTTTCAAAAGAGGATCATGCACTATGGACATTGCAACTTTGAAGATAATGTTCCAACGGTCATTAATGTAATTAGGGAAAGAAAAGATTTTCAATTTCAACACGCTGCAATTAGTCAAGATAATTTTTCAATGTGGGATGGTGGTCGGCCGGACGTAGAAGTTTTTTTTTTTTTTTTTTGATTTTTTAACTTTTAAAAGTTAGTAACATTTCACTATTTTTTTTGGTCACCAGAAGTGGCCGCCGGCGGTGGGGTGGTGGTCAGCCGGAAGTGGTCACCAGAGGTGGGGTGGTTGGCCGGACATTGAAAATCTTTTCTTGACTAATTGCAGCGTGTTGAAATTGAAAATCTTTTCTTTCCCTAATTACATTAATGACCGTTTGGAACATTATCTTCAAAGTTGCAATGTCCATAGTGCATGATCCCCTTTTGAAAACTTGAACCTCTTTGCATATGACGATTTGAATCTTTGACCCGTTTCGGTTTGTGTAAAGTAATTTGATGACAGGGGCCTGACGTCACATCTCCATGGACCCACCATTTACAACAAGGAGAAATAAAAAAATTCCGGGAAAATAAAAGTTCCAGATTTACCCCTTGCCACTCCACCGACCGCCACACAACCGTAATCATCTCCACCTCCAGCGACAATTTGAGCAATAGAAAAGATAACAGAAGTTTGGCTGTGAGGGATGGAACCATTTTCTTTCCAGTAACAATAAATATTATATATGTCTAAATTTTATCAAGCACGCCAGTTAGCTGCGTTAGATTGATCATTGTTGCATTTCCTTGACGCTCATGGTTATATATAGGAGCCGGTTCCCCTCACACTTAAAATAACACAAAAAATGACACACAAATTTGTGGAACTCAATCTTCTGGGCCCCACTGTGAAGTTCTGAACTATTGATCTTGTTTAAATGAGTAAAATAAGAGATCCTGCAAAATTTCAACTCAATCGGATATCGAAAAGTGCTTGATCCAACCAGTTTTGCAAAAACTATGACAGGAAACAATATTTTTTAAATTGTTTGAATCAAACACTTACCGATATCCGATTGAACTGAAATTTTGCAGGACCTCTTATTTTACTCATTTAAACATGATCAACAGTTCAGAACTTTATAGTAGGGCCCAGAAGAGTGAGGTGTCATGTTTTGTGTTATTTTAAGTGTGAGGGGGAACCGGTATACATATATATATATGTCAAGGAGATTCCAATAAGGGCCCATTACTGAACTTACCATAAGGACTTCACTGTTCCCGAGGTAATTTTGACGATCCAAACCCCTCAATGTTTTTAAAACTTGTTTTTAAGGGCCCCCGCGAGAAATCATAAAAAAAATATTCGGAAGGGTTTGACCCGATCAATTTTTGATAAAAACATTATAAGATCGTCGAAATTAGGTCCGAAAACACGAAAATTGGCTAGGTCCTTATGGTGAAGTTCAATAAGGGGTCCTTATTGGAAGTTGATCCATATATATATATATGAGGAGGATCTTATAAGGGCTCCCTTACATAAGCCTTATGTAAGGGATTTGTCGTTCGAGATTGAATTTCGACAATCCGAGACAATCCGAACCGTTAGATGTGTTTAAAACATGTTTTTAAGGTCCAACGCGAGGATTCCTAAAAAAAAATACCCGGTAGGGCTTGATTCCAATCAGTTTTTAAAAAAATGCTATGTATAACGTTTTTATCAAAAAATGCTTGGATCAAGCCCTTTCGGGTATTTTTTTTTTTACGAATCCTCGCGGTAGACCTTAAAAACACATTCTAAACGCATCTAACGGTTCGGATTGTCGAAATTCAATCTCGAACGAAAAATTCCTTACATAAGCTATGTAAGGGAGCCCTTATAGGATCCTCTTCCTATATATATATATATATATATATATATATAATCATAGCATCGTTGTGGGCAAAACTTGATCACTACAAATTGTTGAAAAAATAAATCAATATATAGGGTCATTTGTTTCATCAGCAGTGCTATGTACCCAAAGTATTTATCTAGAAAATTATTCGTAAAGTAAATTTGGGCCATTAATTTCACTTTTTAGGCAACTATTTTAGGGTACTTAGCATTTTCCTTGTTTCTTTGCCAAAAATTAACGTTGAAAAATATTCTAAGGTTTTTGTTTTTCATCACAGAAAAAGAGGCAAGAACTATCCGCAAAGGACATGCTTAAGACACACTTTACAAAATTTTAGCCGTCTATCAAGACACATCTGTTGGGGATGTTATGATAGGTCACTTTGTGGATAAAATTGATTTAACTACCAATATTTTATACGTACGGAAGAAAATTGCAAGACTCATTCCTGGGTAAAGAAATTGATTTTTTTTTTCATTTTTTTTAAATTATTATCGGTGCTGGCAAAAGCTAGCCAACTACAAAACTACAATATACTTTTAGCAATCAAGGGCATAAGGACTTGCATGGTTCTGCCTAAGGATAAGCTGAAATGTATTTTACGGATGAAGAGCGAGAGGATTCATTGTGAACAATGAGAGATTATAAAATACTAACTACTATATTAAATAAAATGGGCAGACGATAAAAGTAATCTTTTACCGGTAAGAATGCTCTTTGACCGGTAAAAGTGTAAATATTTTTACGGTAAGAATGCACTCTTATTGCCTGTGAGAATGCACTCTTACTAGTCAAAAAACACTCTTATGGTCCAGTAAAATTTTCCAATAAAATTTTATTCGAACCCAAAGAGAAACAAAACTCTCAAGAGAAAGCCAAAACGCTAATTGAACTCTAGAATGGTAACCAAAGTAACCCTCCAGTGATACCCAAAGGAGCCTTGTCATAGTGGTTCAAAGGGACAAAATTCTAGAACTCTCCAACGTCTCTCTATTTATGTAGGAGAGCCAAAAAAAATAAGACAAACGGACTAAAACGGCAGAGGTCCCATTTCTGACATTTCGGAGGGACTTGAGCCTCGTCTGGAGTCTGGACCAAAATGCATAGTGGTTTGCTCTAAAATATTCTTATCTACTAACTCCAACTTTGAGGTTGAATTCAAAGTTTTTACATATTTCATCTCAAATTTTACAAATACTCCTACATTACTAACCCAAATCCCACTTTAATAAACTCTCCAAAAAATCTGCACAATTATAAACTTAAAAAAGAGTTTATGAGTGGACAATCTCAACTGCGTCTGCACGTGTGAGAGGTGATGTTATAAGTGCCCAATGGTTGATCATTCCGAATTACCAAAAATAAAAATAAATGGTAAGATTTGGTGAGAAGGGAAAAGAGCCAATAAAAAAAATACTCACTCCGTCCCATTTTAATAATCCAGTTTTGTCTCCAATGCAATTTTTAAATTGTTAATATCTTTCAATCTACAATATTTTTAAAGATTTTAAAAACTTTGTACAATAGAACTATTTGAGATCTATCATATGAGATCTATATTGCACATAAAATTCACTATAGACTGAAAGATATTACTACAATTTAAAAATTGCGTTGGAGACGGACCTGGACTATCAAAATGGGATAGACGGAATAATATTTTTTTCTCCATTCCATTTCTCATCCAAATACTCAATCCAAAGGGTTTGTAACTAGTGGGAAAGCAACTTCATTGGTACTGGTGGGGTTGTAAATTGTAATTGGTGGGAAAGCAACTTCTCTGGTTCTGCTTGTTAACACCTTGACCATATCTAACATTAGTGTGGCGCACAATATGCCAAAGTTTTGTATACCATAACTTTTTTTTTTTGGTTTGTTCTCATTATTGGGTTGCACTACAACAAAACAAAACATAGACTGAGAAACACCAAAAGGGTCTCTATTTTTTTGGGATTCGATTGTGAGTGGTGTCCGGAGTAGTTTACGCGCACTTATTTTCCTTCTCGGTACGGTCAAAGGCGACTATCCATACAAGGATTAGGAGATTCACAAAAGATTGCTCTCTTACAGCCTGACCATAAGAGATTGCCATATTTCAAACCTAGGACGTGACTTCAGTTCAAAAAAAAAACCTAGGACGTGACCATAAGAGATTGCAAAGTTTGAAACTTAAGCTTGCGAAACTTAAGCTTGCGCTCATCGCTTTTGTGACTTGAGCTACCCCTTAACTTTCAACAAGAGGGTTTTAATTCTAGGTTCTTATTAACGATTAATCCCCATAAAACAACAAAATCACCAAATTGTTTATCCGGAACTGCGTAATTGACTGGTAAAAAATGTTGGAGAGATTGAATAAAATTCGAATCGTGAAATATGCTTCTCAAACGCTGTATTAATGTCTAAGCAAGGTCTCTATTTGCAAGAAAGAAAACAAACACAACTTCATAGATGTTTCTGAAAAAGTGTCCAGAACTGGGTTACCTGGATCGCGGATCGTTTTGGTGTGCGGGATACAACGGGATCGTGGTACACCATACCCTTTGCAACGTGCTACGGTGGGAGTATGTTAGGATTTTCCGAATCCCACAATGCCCTACGGACCTTGGGAACAATGAATCACAGAAATTGCAAAAGCAAACTGTCTTGCGAAATGGAACAAAAAATACGAGACACAAGATATACGTGGAAAACCTCAACGCGAGGGAAAATCACAGGAGCCACACCAGTCCACTATGAAATCGAAATCAAGAGTACAAGTCTTCTCGCAATCTCTCTGAGATCTACTTTTTCTCTTGCCTCTCTCTATTTTTCTCTAAAAACATCTAACCCTAATTACATAGTATCTACAATACAAATAGGTCGGGTCTTATGGCCGAAATTACATACCGAAGTCCAAAAATATCATTTTCGCTGCTCGCACTCCGGACTGCAGATCCCGTGAGGGCTACGCCCCCACAACTCCAGACTAAACCACTGCTAAAGGTTGTCTGCACCTCAACAAGTAGGCTTCTTCGGCTCATTTGTTTGGGATGAAATTAGTACACTCCGAACGCGTACCATTTTTTCGGATTGGTTTAGTACTAGTAGCATCTATATATGATACTGTACTGATAAAATCAAAGGGATTAATTTGTGATGTCTTTTTTGCTATATGGGTGAATTGTGGCAACCCTGGACCAGAATGTTGCGTTGGCAGCACTCATAGTCACCATAATGCATGCAACAGTATTGAAATTTCTTGTCGGACTCTTGTATGGGAATGGGTATTTGGCAGACAAAAAAGAATTACAGAGGGGAGAAAAATATTCAAACGTTTGTAGAAAGCAACATCTTGAATCCTCTACTAAAAAACAAAAGTCTAATCAAAGGCCTCTAGAATGAGTAATTACTACATTTCCTGGTAAAATTGTACCCCATGTGGGACACAAAATCACTTATGAGTTATGACACAAACCAACAAAATTATAAAACAATCCACCATTTAAATTGCAAAGCCATTATGCATGTGGTCAGAATGCTTCTCTTCAACCGAGGTGGTAGTCTAGTTGGTCAAAGTGAGTGTGACAAGGTTTCCCTTTCTCCTTGTACATGGACTTCCCAGGTTCGAATCCCTCTCATGTCAATTGCTGGGACTTGTGTGGATTTACATGGAGGGCCTTTGGCCAACTAGTCGCCTAGGCGGTGCTGTGGTGACGGTCTGTCAGTAGCTATGGCTCAACCGGACATTCCACATCGGGTCGGGAACCCCAATGGTCACGCCCATGGGGGTTGCTACGCTGGTTGCCCCTTCCCACCTTTTTGAGTTCTCAAAAAAAAAAAAAAACTAAAGAAGGTACATATACTAGATTTTTCTGCTCTTAATCAGTGCCACAGGTTTAGGAGATCCAACTTCCAAGTGAAGGCTCGAGGTATGGAAAAAATTTCATTACTAAAATTTGTTCAAAGATTATTCAGCCTTCAGACTGATTTAATAAGTTCCTGTTGAATCTTTGAGTTCGTCGGTATTGCTGCTTTTTTCTTCTCCTCCTTCATGTTTGCTTCTTTTTCTTTTTTGGTTCTTGCAAGTGTTAGATATTTCATGTTTGAATATTTCCTTGCAGTTTTGATCACAAAGTTCGAAGTTATTGTTTGGTTTGTGAAGCCTCGACTCGGTTTGGCTTGCCACTTCGGGGACTATAACGACCTGAACAAAACTATCGAAGATTTTTTGCATGTTAAGTTCTAGTTTAGCATAATGAGCTGGAGAAATTACTGTTTTTTCTTCCTAATTTTTTCCCTTCAACAGACTAAAAAGAGAGAACATTTTCCATAATTGCAATGCACATAAGAGTTTACAGACTGTTTGATTTAATCAATTCCAACTTTCATGATCCCACAAAATGAGTACGCCTGCTGTATTCTCAGGGCATATGCAGTTGTCCAACTATACTACTATGGGAATGATTACGCCTGCTGTATTCTTATGGCATATGCAGTTGTCCAACTCAGGCTTAAGCTTGGCTTGGCCGTAAAAGAGCCGAGCCCGGTTCATTTACAGAACGAGCCTCTATAAACGAGCTGAGCTTGAGTTTTTTTTTTTCTAGCCGAGCTTTGGAATGTTGAGCTCGGCTAGTTTACTAAACGAGTCTAAAACTTGAGCTCAAGCTCGGTTCTATTACTAAACGAGCTGAGCCGAGCCTCAAGCTACTAGCGAACAGCTCGGTTCGGTTGCAGCCCTACTTAAAGTTATCTGTTAACCAAAATCTGAACAATGATACCTTTTTCTCACTGTCTTTGTATTTCCTCACACATTCTTTTGAAGGCAAGGGGTACTTTGGCCATTTTCTATACATTTTAGCGTGCCTATCATTTCATGACCACTGCTGTTGATATGCTGCTTTTTTTTCATTCTCCTATTCTTCGCCCTTTTCCTTGAGAAAGATAACATCCTCCCCACGACACAGAGACATTTCTCCATCTTCTGTTGCCTCTGCCATTTTTATGGCAGTTTGGGTTTGAGGATTCGGACAATCAAAGCGAACTTGAGTACAGAACAGACTATTTTGCCCCTCCATGGGTGGGTAGTGGTGTCTATCCAGGTGTTCAGTTGGTTTTTGCTAAGTTGGTACTTCAGCCTTGTGAACATGAAAACTCATTTCCAATTAGTGTAACTTTGTTTGATTAGTTCCTGCGCTTTTGCTAGTAGGATTTCTCTGCATTCTCTGCGTAAAACAAGCAATTGTGGATAACTGGTGTATATGAAAATGGTATTAGATATGTCATCATTTCCCTGTGCAATTGTACTGATATTTTGCAAATTTTAGGGACAGAATCATGCGGAGCAATGACGATGATGAAGCTAGTTACAATGCCTTGTACACACCTTTGAAAGGTGAAGAATCTGATTTCAACGTTACAACTGATTCAAATGGAAATGTCACTCCTTTTGCCAGAGCTGGTTTACTTAGTAGAATGTCATTTTGGTGGTTAAATTCATTAATGAAGAAGGGTAAGGAGAAATCCATCGAGGAAGAAGATATTCCTCGTTTATGTCAAGTGGATCAAGCAGAAACATGCTACTCTCAGTTTATGGAACAACAAAGTAAATGGAAACAAAATGATCCTCACAATTCACCATCCATTTTCTTGACAATACTCTCCTGCCAAAAGAAAGCTATTTTGATTTCCGGGGTTTTTGCATTGATCAAGGTACTCACTCTATCTACGGGTCCACTGTTTCTTTATGCATTCATTAGGGTTGCTGAGGGGAAAGAAGTTTTCAAATATGAGAGCTATGCACTCACTTCCAGTCTTTTCCTTGCGAAATGCTTAGAATCACTATCGGATAGGCAATGGTGCTTCCAAACTAGACTTATTGGGCTCCAAGTGAGATCTTTGCTCTCTGCCGCAATTTATCAGAAGCAATTAAAAATCTCAAATGCTGCTAAGACCACTCATTCTCCGGGGGAGATAATGAATTATGTCACAGTGGATGCTTATAAAATAGGCGAGTTACCATTTTGGTTTCATCAGATTTGGACAACCGGTCTACAGATATCTATCGCCCTGGTTATCATTTACTATGCTATGGGGATGGCAGCTACGGCATCCCTTTTGGTAATATTATTAACAGTGCTAGGAAATTACCCTGTGGCCAAATTACAACACAAGTATCTCACAAAGCTCATGGGGGCACAAGACGGGAGGTTGAAGGCTATTTCAGAGGCACTTGCAAATATGAAAGTTTTGAAAATGTATGCTTGGGAAATAAATTTCAAGAATGTCATTGAAAGTCTAAGGAAAGAAGAAACCAGCTGGTTATCTGCAGTTCTGGCTCAAAAGGGCTACTATTTAGTTCTTTTTTGGTCCTCTCCAATCATTGTATCGGCTGTTACCTTCTGGGCATGCTACTGGCTTGGGATTCCTCTGAGTACAAGTAATGTCTTTACATTCCTGGCCACGTTGCGTATTGTTCAGGAACCGATTAGGTTAATTCCAGACGTGGCTGGAGTGTTCATCGAAGCAAGTGTTTCTTTTACTCGGATTGTGAAGTTTCTTCAGTCTCCTGAACTTGAGAGCAGGCATAACAAGAAAAATAGTAAGGGAGAAACTGAGCACATTGTAGTTGTAAATTCCACTAGAATTTCATGGGATGCCGATTCTTTGAAGCCCACTCTGAGTAACATAAATTTGCTTGTTAAAAGTGGGGAGAAGGTAGCCATATGTGGAGGGGTTGGCTCAGGCAAATCAACTCTTTTAGCTGCAATTCTCGGAGAGGTTCCCTACACGAATGGCATAGTAAGAACTACTTTCCAATTGCACTTGCTAATTTTAATACATGGGTTTTTAATGAATCTTGTTTTTACTTGGATTTTTATGATTCTCTGGACAGAAGAAAAGTGAAAAAGATTGTCAACCAAATTCAGCACATATATTTCTCATTCACTAGATTAGATTGCAAAGGTTTTTAGATACTTGAATGATTGTCTTTCCTACTTCTTTTCCAGGTTCAAGTTAGTGGAAAGATTGCATATGTTTCTCAGACAGCCTGGATACAGACAGGGACTATTCAACAAAATATTCTGTTGGGGTCAAGCATGGATGAACATAGATACCAAGAAGTTCTTCAAAAGTGTTTTCTAGTAAAGGATCTTGAGATGCTTTCATTTGGTGATTGCACGGTCATCGGCGAAAGAGGTGTCAACCTCAGCGGTGGTCAGAAGCAGCGCGTACAACTCGCACGTGCTCTATATCAAGATGCAGATATATATCTGTTGGATGATCCATTCAGCGCTGTTGATGCCCATACTGCCTCTGGTTTATTTAATGTGATCACAATTTCATAATTTCATCCACATGATACTTGTGCTACAAATGAAATGTCCTTCCAATTAACACGGAATATGGGTAATGACCAGGAATATGTCATGGGAGCTCTATCAGAGAAGACAGTCTTACTAGTTACCCATCAAGTTGACTTCCTTCCGGCATTTGATTCTGTTTTGGTCAGTCTTTTTCCTATAACTTCCCGTGGTTTCATTATTCTGTCTAGGTCATAATGTGACAAATATTGCGTTTTCGCTCTAAGGTTTGCAATAATTTTATTTTGTTTTGTAGCTAATGTCTGAAGGTAAAATCCTCAAGGAAGCTACCTACAATCAGTTACTGGCTACTAGTCAAGAGTTTCAAAGCCTTGTCAACGCACACAATGACGCTGCTTATTCTGAAAGTCACGGTACAAGTGGTTCTGGACAAAGATCCAAAAGCTCTAAAGAAGAGATCCTGAAAAATCATACCAATGAACAGTTGGGAGCAGTGCCCGTTGGGGACCAATTGATCAAGCAAGAAGAGAGGGAAAGCGGAAACACCGGTCTCAAGCCTTATATACAATATCTGAATCAGAGTAATGGTTTCTTGTACCTCTCACTGGCAGTCATATCCCATCTCCTGTATCTTGCTGGCCAGCTGGTACAGAATCTCTGGTTGGCTTCGGAATTGGATGATGCTAACACAAGTAGACTAAAACTCCTAGTAATTTACTTGGTGATTGGTTGTGGCATGTCACTTTCTTTGGTCCTTAGATCTTCTGTAGTAGCAGTTTTAGGTCTCAAGACATCGAAAGCTATTTTTTCTAAGTTGATGACATCTCTTTTCCGAGCGCCAATGGCATTTTATGACTCGACGCCTCTTGGAAGGATCCTCAGTCGGGTAAATTAGGACCTTTTTAACTTCTAAGATGCAAATAATACTCAAAATTTAAATGGTATTGGATATTTCTATTTCCTTTTGCAGGTGTCTTCGGACCTGAGTATCGTGGACCTTGAATTGTCGTTCAAACTGAGTCTCGCGATAGCATCAACCACGACCACATACTTTAGCTACATAATATTGGCTGTTCTTACATGGCCTATTTTGGTCGTCATTATACCCATGATTTATGTGACCATTCTCTTACAGGTAAATATGCACTTTAAAGAAAATGAGTCTGTTTTCTTGGCTATGTTTTCATTAAGCAAACTAGTCTGTGCTGTATTTGTATAGAGCTACTACTTGGCCTCTTCAAAAGAGTTGATGAGAATTGATGGCACGACAAAGTCTTCGGTTGCAAGCCATATTTCCGAATCCATCGCAGGAGCTATGACCATCAGGGCATTTGGAGAAGAAGATCGATTCATTGCACAGTACTTACACTTAATTGACAACAATGCAAGTCCATTCTTCCATAGTTTTTCAGCAAACGAGTGGTTGATCCTACGTCTGGAAATCATAT
The DNA here is from genome assembly GCA_036023075.1 of Gaultheria prostrata. Classification (NCBI taxonomy): domain Eukaryota; kingdom Viridiplantae; phylum Streptophyta; class Magnoliopsida; order Ericales; family Ericaceae; genus Gaultheria; species Gaultheria prostrata. Next base: position 34,372 of record JAXBDA010000256.1, on the reverse strand, counting down.
GTGCGATTGTTCTTTCATCTTCGGCACTTGCCATGACCTTGTTAAATCTCGGAGCTTCTGACTCTGGTAAGTAAATCAATATCAATGGACTTAGAGCAAAAAGTTAAATATAAGGACATAGTGTTTTGTTGAGCGATTTTTCCAACAGTTAGGTAATCGGTGCTCCAAATGGCAGGATATATTGGCATGGCTCTGTCATACGGTCTTTCGTTAAATATCTATCTCGTTTCTTCAGTCCAAAGCCAATGCATGCTAGCAAATTTGATCATTTCAGTGGAAAGGCTAGAACAGTACATGCATATTCCCAGTGAAGCCCCAGAAATAATAGAAAGCAACCGGCCTGCATTCAACTGGCCATCGGTTGGCAAAGTGGAAATCCATGATTTGAAGGTAAAAATAGTATTTAAATCCACATTTCCTTCCTTTTTGTTTAAATCTAATCAGGGATTTATCTGAAAACAAAAAAGTGCAGGTTCAATATAGGCCTAATGCTCCTATGGTTTTACGCGGTATTAGCTGCATATTTGAAGGAGGGCAGAAAATCGGAATTGTTGGAAGGACAGGAAGTGGAAAGACTACTCTGATCAGTGCCTTGTTTCGCCTCATTGAGCCTACAGAGGGAAGGATCATTATAGATGACATTAATATAAGTACAATTGGGCTTCATGACCTTAGATCACACTTTGGTGTAATTCCACAAGATCCAACTCTTTTTAGTGGATCTGTTAGATACAATCTAGACCCCTTATCAGAACATTCTGATCATGAAATATGGGAGGTAAGATTCTTATCTGACTTCGAAAATATCATAATCGTTCTATTTCCAAATAGCTTTAGCTTAGTAACATTCATCTCAAACACTTCTTTGAAGGTTCTTGAAAAGTGCCAGCTTCGAGATGACGTTCAAAAGAAAGAAGAGGGCTTGGACTCATTAGGTAGGCGCATGAAACACAACGTTTTGGATTTCTAGCGTTTGTGTTGATGTTTTTCGCGTTTTCAGAAACAGTGATGACATATCCACAATTGTTTTTGAAAACTCAAACAACATCTTAAAGTTCTTGTATTGTCTGCCAGAACGATGTTTCCAAAAAACTTCTCCGAAAACAGTAGTCAAAACAGTTTGTGAAACTACCTTTTCATTGTACTTTCCATTGTTCTTTGTTTTCAGCAACGGAAAAAATCAGTGCACCAAGTCTATGTGCACAAATTCGGACACATATCTATTCAGATCTCCGTCTGATGCGCATGGGCCCACAAAATAATGTGAGGTCTTCGTGCATCCTATAATTCCAGACGCATGTGTGTCCTGATCTGTGCAAGTAGCATTGCTCATTTTTATTAAATTAGACCACTTGTCAGAAGTTTTTCGTATCAGCTTCCATTTTTCTCTGTTTTCCAGAATGCAAAACAATTTCCGAAAAACGATGCCATGCAAAGTAAACTCTAGAACCCTAAAATCCCAAAACTTGCACTGCAGTGGTACAAGATGGGTCAAATTGGAGCATGGGACAGAGGCAGTTATTCTGTTTGGGAAGAGCACTACTAAAGAGAAGGAAGATACTTGTACTTGATGAAGCCACTGCCTCAATTGACAATGCAACTGATTCCATAATCCAGAAAACAATCAGAACAGAATTTGCAGACTGTACTGTAATCACAGTGGCCCACAGAATACCAACTGTGATAGATTGCACAATGGTGCTTTCTATTAGAGATGGTGAGTTCTGCCTTTTTATAGTACCATTATGCTACATAATCGTTTGTTTGATTAGATATAAGTATCGAGTTGGACTATATATCCAAGAGTATCACATTATCGGGGGTGATTAAAAATTTTATGGCTCTGATCACACATTCCTCGGACATAGAATCTCACTATTTATGGAATATAAAATATCATGTGTACTATTAGTTTGGTGAATTACGTATTTTATAAGATTATATGCCTTGTTACTGTTAGTTCGGTCAAACAAACAGGTCATATTTACAGGATTGAGTTACAAGAAAATGAGAGATGATTTATTTATTTATTTTCTAAATCTTGCAGGGAAACTCGTGGAGTATGACCCACCAATGAAGCTGATGAATGAGGAGGGATCGCTATTTGGACAACTTGTTAAGGAGTACTGGGCTCATTCCAGTAATGCTAATGGTCACTTGGAAGAAGATTGCTAAATCTGATAGAGTTACCTTTTGTTGTTATTAATGGATTACTACCTCTTCTTATGGGTGATTATTCATTCATTGCCCCTCAGGGCACCGTTGTGACTGGCACTCTTGGACCCTTTCCTATCATCATGCGTTGGCGTTAGAGTCGCACTCTTTGTGTTCAAGCCCACACACTTTTGCAGAAGAAAAGCCCTAGAGCACCAAGCTACGGTGCTTGAGGACTTCTTAATAACATTTCCTTCATATGCGATAAATATGTTGTGCACCATAATAGCTTGGGTCGAGATAGCATTACCTTTAGAATTAGGGATAGGGTTGTCTATATTAGGACTCGTTCTCAAAGAGAGTTTTCTTTTGCATTTAGTACGTACTTAGACACTGAGTGCATATAATAATCCAATGACTTCCCAACCAAAGGGCTTGGTCAAGACAGCAGCAAGGAACTTCCTTTAAAAACTCGATTGCTGGAGATCTGTCCGGTCGTTAAATTTAGCCTCAAACTTAGTCGAGATGTCCGTAAACTGACTCGTACATCTGATTATAAAAATACCAGAGGAATTCAACTTCTCAAACATATTATTAAAGCCAGGACTGTGAAGCACCATCAATGAACATATCCAACATTGTAAGCTTTTGCCACTCCATCATTACAACATTGTACACTACGAAACTGCACCAACAAACACATACAACTCAGAAGTCGTCACATAAAAGTGAGGTAAAGTTGCGTACGCGTACCTCTACCTCTCTCAAACTGCAGATTTTACATCCATAGCCACCAAATTAGCACAAAACCTAACCTTAGTTACATTGAAAGCTTGACATTTACATGGCATCAAACCCTCCTCTGTCTGCCGGAGGAAACACCACTCTGGGACCAAGATGATGGCTTAAAACCCCCCACTAGTAAATTGGATGCAGCTGCGGCCTTAATTTTCCTTCTCTTGGACTCTAGCTCCATCCTTTTTGCACTAGATGTAGAAGAGCCGGATGAACTAGGAAAAATAGAAGCAGCTTTAATCAATGCTCTCTTTTCTTTCCTATTTCTCTCAAACTTGGAAGAGAACTTCACGCTTGCTGCCGCAGCAGCATCTTCTTCAGATACCGGAAGCAGTCTTACGCCAATGCCCCTTTTCCTGGACGCAATCTCCTCTTCAGCAACTCTTTTCTTTTGATTCTGAAAAAATGGGAAATCGATGAAAACGTTGGACATTATGGCTGTTTTGATTTAATCGCGCTATGTGCTGTTAGGTCCTTCAATTTTTCCTTTTCCTTATTCAAATCATTGATCCAAACACAACCTAAGGGACGATGGTGTTTATGGAGTCGTACTAATAAAAAGTTAACGTAAACACAATGACTTACCCTAAGTTGGGCCCTAAGAGCTTTGTTTAGGGCGTAATCGTCTGAATGTCTGGAGTCAGAAACTCGCTGAAGACGCACTAATACAGGCTCAGCTTCTTTCTTCTTCTGCAGATCTTTTTCCCCGTGTTCAAGGCGGTAAAATGGGTCTGCAAGCTTACCTCTTTCTGGAAAATAAAACAAAAAACAGTAAGAAAATCTGCATGGCATGAAAAATGCCTGTAGGCAGTCAACCAAGGAAACTTAATGACCAGGAGAGGGAAAAAACTACTGAAAACTTCATCAAAGGCACAAGCACAATTGTGTATCCATTTTGTTCTAGCATAAAAGCGAAGTAGACTTGTTCACAAGTCCCATAAACATAATTAAACAGCCCTCTGTTTTCGTGAGACTTCCAATCATCAATATATTACGGAGTAACAAGGACCTTCATCAGGAGGAAGTAACAAGGCTTCTCCATCCTCAATATCATATTCCTCAGTCTTTTTCTGTGCCCCGCTAATTATCACATACTCGCAATTTTTGGGATCTGTCTGAATAACAATCTCGTGCTTGCAGCATGCAGACTTCATGGAAAAGCTCCATATCTGATGAAAGAAAGTAGACATTTGTTGTTAGTTGAGATGATAAGTTTTCTCAGTCCAGACAGTGATTCAGAATTCAACGGAGTTTCATTCTGAAAACATTGACAAATAAAGGGTGAGTTTCCCACTTGATAAAATCAGATTTTATCAAGAGTTGATTTTATCAACTCTTGATTTTATCAAGTGGGGAAAAAAATCTGATAAAATCTCAGATTTTTAGTACAAAAATATGAGATTTTATCAGATTTTTTTCCCCACTTGATAAAATCAAGAGTTGATTTTATCAAAACTTGATAAAATCTGATTTTATCAAGTGGGAAACTCACCCAAAGTGTGACACCAATAGAAACAAAGTGAGATACTACATCGGATTTCTAGAAAAATCTATCTAACAACAGGAAATAAGCAAGCTCCCAAAAGTGAAACCCCTTGTGCCAAACACAAACATGTGCGCATGCACACACATACATGTGCATGCCCGCACACACGAATGGAGAGGAGAGAATTCTTCAATGTGCAATATCACACTTGATCACACTCTTGTGTGATCCTATTAGTTCCTGCCCAATTAACAGGAAACGGAAGCCTTTTCTATGGCCTCAGATCTCTTCCAAACTGCTACCCTATTCCTTCGATGTTTAAGTGTGTGTTATCAGCAGGTCTGTTCATTCTCTCTGTGTGCCACCATAACCACAAGCAAGGGAATCTAGAAATTGATAGCTCCAATATGGCCACAAGGAAGCGACTACAAGAATATCATACCTTCGTAGAGTAGTAATTCCCCACTTGCTTCTTCTCTGCATTGAACCTCACACCTTTTGCAATCATAGAGTTGCATCCACCACACCAAATATTGTAAGGCATTTCGAACCTGAAAATGGGGGCAAATGAGGGCAAATGATGATAAGCAACTAGGCATTTCAAAAAACTTTCAACATGGCTGTGTTTCCAATAAACTTCCATAAGAAGTTCAAAGTGTTGATTGCTTAAGAAGCAAAGTTGTAAACAAGTAAACTTAACTGTGGATGTTCAATTTTTAAAACCCCATGCCTGAATGTATGTTGCATGCAATGTCCTCGCAATTGGTACATTTCCTTTATATTTCACAAAATAAGAAGCGTAGCTTGTAACATATCAAAGTATATTATTATCCTGCCTAAAAACCTTTACATTGAAGAATGAGAATTCTCTACATAAAATTCCCCACAAACTTCCTAGGACCATATAGAAAAGAGCAGTATGTCACCGGTATTTTATACACTAGGCCATCAATTAATGAAAACGAAAGTACTCTAGCATCAAGGTTTGAGAAGAAGCGCAGCTTGCTACATATCAAAGTACATTATTATCCTCCCTAAGAACCTTTACATAGGAGAATGATAAATTCTCTACATTCAATCCCCCACATGCTTAGTAAGACCAAGTAGTTATCAAGCTCAAGACAAAAAGAGCAGTATTTCACCATATTGTTTATACACTCGGTCGTCAATTTTTATTTTTATTTTCCTGGGAAAGATCATCCCAGTTATATTAAAACAAAAACAAACTACAACAAGAACAAGAACAAAAGAAAAATACAACTAAAACAACAAAAACAAAACAAAAATACAAGAAAAATCCGAGTGAACCATCGCCGGATCCGCTGTTCATTGTCGCCATTGAGAGGCTCAAAAATCTGTCGCCAAGACCGATCGGATCCAAGAGCCAACCACACATCTGGTTCTGCTCCCGAAGTCCAAAAATGATGGGGAGATCAGGAGATCTTCCCGCCCTAAGGGAGAGTCTCGACCATCTCACATCTATGGGAAAGGGAGGAGGAGAGGAGAACAAAAGGAGACATAAGCAGTGGTGGAGCCGCCGGGGGAATGGTAGCGAAGGAGGAGGGAGGGGGACTTTCTCTCTGGGTTAGAGGGAGAGGCTCTCAAAAACTCACTGCTCTATGAAATTTGATTTCATGTTGGTCACCAACTAATGAAAACGAAAGTGCTCTAGCATCAAGGTTTGAAAAGCCTAAAATTGCTGGCACCATTGCAGTAGGCAGGGGTACAATACAACATGTAGCAAAACATGCATGAAGCAGTACTTCGTTATCATAAAAGTGCTAGAACTAAATCAATGAGTAGGGATACTTGCATTTTAACCAGAAAATAACACAAGTGATTTCCAATGAACCATAGGTATCTTGTCTTCTAGTCACTGCTAGTGGAATAACTTTTTATTTCAGATCTACAATATTAGTATCCCCATAGATGCATGAGAGTTGAGACTATACTTGATGAACAAACTCATGTCGCAACAAAATGAAATAAAACGAAATTATATATGTTTCAATTTTACCAGCTATATGAGGATCTATCAAATGTCTTTTTCTGACCTCGAACCTATTTGATTCTTGTCCTTTGCGACAATAATTTATGCCGAAAGACTTGTTCTTTACTACTATATAATTTAAGTTTCAATACCCACATCAGACACTTGGCACTTGGATAATATGCCTGACATTATCATTGGACATTTCCAAGGAAGCATATTTAGAAATTTGAAGTTATCGTAAAACTCCGCACACGAGTATCATATCATGAATGAAATGCTCTATGACACCTTGTAAATACCATTTATTCCACAAAATAAACTGGGAAATTAGTACATATGTAAATAGGCTGGTACTTGATAGAATGCAAGTCATTCAGTACCTTATAATCAAAATGCCCTGGTCTATCTTTCTTGCTCTCTCCCTTAAAGCATGTTGGCCATGGAACTTGTTCAAAGAACCCTGGAAAAACAAATTAGATGTAAGAAATCTGGAGCATTCATGCAGCTGAAAAATACAATCAGATCTATATAATGCAGAAGCTGTGGAAGAATACCTGTTTTGGGTCCCATTCTGGAGGGTAGTAAAAATTGTCTGCTCGGGCAGCTGCAAGTGAAGACTGCAAAAAAACAATAAAACAAAACAAGTTCAGCAACCAGAAAAAGGCACAGAAAATAAGAATCCTCTATAACCAGAGGATGTCCAGGTGTCTATCACAACACCACTCATGGGACTAAGATTTTCCTACTCAGATGTCGCTACACTAGTGCACTAGAGTTATCAGAAGGGCCAGATGGGATAATCTTTGAGAAAAGAAAACTTAGCAAAATGACCCTAGAAAGAAGGTTCTGTCATAGAAGTTGGTAAAACTGAAATCTACAAGGACATCCTTATACCTCTTGACCCTCAATCCTATATCATGGTCTAAAATGCTGCACGGAATTTCATAGCTACAGCATGATGTTCAGTAGGACGGGCATTAAATTGTTTTACATTAGGTCCTTTTCAAAGCTAAGGGTCTCCCTACACCAAAAGAAACCTTTCAAAGATAAAAAAAAGCCACAACACCTGACATTGTGAATCCTATCAGCCATATAAACCTAGGACATAAACGCACATTTTTTTATTTTTCCAACAGTTTATAACCAGCATGAATATGATCAGTAACTTGTACCAGGGGAAGAAAACACAATGTTACAGAAGCATTCAGAAGATGAAAAAGCTAATAAATGTCTACGCAAAGTTCATTTGCGCTATTGGGTCATTCCATGCGTTAACATTTAAGGTTTGGGTTTTGATAGACCGAAGCTATCAACTCTTTTGGGGCTTTCAAATAAGCTTCCATACTCCAAAGTACTTTTGTTCTTTGAAATAAGGCAATACCGCTGTTAAAGTCATCTACCTTTTTTGCTAGCTATGTTTAGCTGTATTCACCCATTCAACGAGGAATAAAAAGTGTTCCCGACTCTAAGAGTGCTTTTTGATCCACATAATCAAATGGAGAAAACATAAAATCCTCACATTCCAATAGAAAGAGAACATAAAATGTTATCAACGTACAAATTAGACCTCTCTATTGGTAATTTTAGTTCGAAGAATTTCTCCATGACTATAACTCTTAAGATATCTCCAATTATCACATACAACAAGAACAATCTGGCGAAAGCCTGAAACTCATCAAAAAATCAAAATAGTAATTAAAAAAGAACCTTTCAAAAATATAGAAATCAAAATCCAAAAGCCCTATTTTTTAAGAACACAATTATCAATATATTCAGTAGATTTACACAAAAATGAAGCAATCAAAAGTCTAATACCAAATTATCCATCTTCAAAGCAAACAATTTACCAAACAAATCAACATGAATTCAAGGCCCTAGCTTTCACTTTGACCGAATCCGTGTCTGGTTGAAACTAAAAAGACAAGAGTCAGATCGAGAGCGAGAAGTACCATTTTTTCAGTCGAAGGAAGAAAGGATAAGAATTCGTCCGGCGAAGCTTAAACCCGAATCCGACAACCGGAGTAGGCGAGACGTCGAGAGGAATCGTTCGTTGGTGTTCTTCTCTGCTGCACCGTTTGTTTTAGAGAGAGACAATTGCGGGACCGAAAAGTTTTGTATGGTATTTATAGTGTGGTATTATTGGGCGGGTCGGATCATGAGAAACCAATACTGTAGCCTTGTAGTTTTAGTGGGCCAAAATTTTTAGGCTCTGTTTGGAACTTGATGAAAGTGATGGAAAAGGAAGAAAAATTAAAATTTTTCCCTCCTCTTGTTTGGTTTCGAGAGAAAGAAGAGAGAAAATAAAAAATTTAAGTATTGTGAATAGTAAAAAATTTCTCTCATTTTCCTCCCACTTTATTTTCTCTTCTTTTGTCTTCCTTTCCACATGTTCTGAAGAGAAAGGATTTGGGGATCCGGCTATGCATAAGACCGTGTCATGAGCTCATCCGGTTGTCCCTTGTAAAAATGCACGGCTTGTAATGCGTTCTACCAATGGCTTACTTTGGCTAGTGCCTAGAGAATGTTAATACAATAATGCAATTTGGGACGGTGTGAGTACTTAATAGCATCTACCAATGGTCTCAAAATTCAATCTCACTCCCACACAACCCTTTCGAAATAGAAAATGCTAACAACCGCACATAAAGTGGTGATTAATGTACAAAAGATGCATTTATAAAAAAATTATTGAAATTGATGAATTATGTAATTATTTTCCCACTTTTTAACCGCGAAGGTGTGAGCAGATTGCGCGAACGTGCCAGCACTTATCGTCGTTTAACATGTGTATAGGCGTGAGAGCATTGATCTACCTTTGTACTTAGAACAATTGTGTTACCGCTCCTACTGGCACCCTCGGCGCCATTCTTGGTTCCCAAGAAACCATGCTCTTTTTTTAATGGGTTGGGTATACAACTACAAACCATGTGACCAAATACCCATCTTCGTTTGGACCTGATTCAGATGAACTTCCCACAAAATAGGGCCTGTCTCACCATTTCCCATAGGCCCATGCCAATCAAATTAATTGGTATCTCAAATCATCACGGCCCATTGACTTTGCTCAAACAGGCCCACTCAGACATTCCATAGTTGGGCTAACCAAACCCAAATGAAATAAATTAGCCATTGCATGATGCCTCTTTAAATGCCAAATTTTGATATAATTAGTATTTTATATCATTTACTGGAGAATAAATACATATTGTGATTCTAATAGTAATATTTTTGGCATTTTATATCATTTACTGGAGAATAAATAGTTCTCAATATGTATATTGTGAATTATTTACGTTTGATTAGACTAAAGCTGAATAAAATAAAAGAAAGAGAAAAAAAAAATTAACATTGTTTTAGCGTTTTAATTAGCATGACAATGGCAAAAAAAAATTACATTGTTTTATACGTTTGTTACATAGGTTCTAATTTTCTGTTAAAAACACAAGAATATATAATTTCTTGTGAAAGTTGTCTAACTCCTGTGAAGCATCCAATTATACCCATAATATTCACTTTCCTATCATAATCTAAATTTTACATTGATTGTAATTTAGTAACTGTAAAAAAAAGTTTGCAACATCCTCACAACAGTTTTATTTCTAACCAAACACAGAAAAAATACATTTCTCTTTCACCTACTAATCATATTTATTTATTCTAATCAAAATAAATCGTAGTAACTCATAATAGCCCTTTTCGAGGGTGGAAAAGGGAGGGGGATAAGGACGTTGGTGTTATAAACTAATCCGAGCCCACTCTTACTTGGTGTGTTTGATTCCTCCCTTTACACCCGAATTGTTAATTTGGCGGATAAGCGAAACTCACTCTGCCGCAAAGATAAGCTAATTCAGGTGAGTGGAATTTTGGGCGCGCCCCTCAAATCTCTCCAAAGTCCAAACCCATTTTGTATCCTCATTACAATGAGCAATTCACATTGTTGTTTACCCAGCTACTCTTATCCATTCATATCAACAACCAAATGAACTCTTTTTAGTTAATCACTCATTCTTAACTAATTCTCCATTATAACATATTCACCTAGATCTCATACACTATTCTTCCTTGTCCCTCGAAAAGTTATCTAAAATGAGCTATTAGACGCCATTTTAGAAGCGAAAGCCATATTTTCAATACCAAAATTCTCCCCTCCAACGAGCCATTTTGGAAGCAAAACAATGCCTTGGTCATTTGTTGCAAATATTGTGATTTAATGGCTCTTGGAGAGCAATCCAATGACTAGGATATGTGGGTACAATCCAACAGCTATCCGTGGCGGAAATGGGGGGCCTATAGAGAGCATTTCTTATTACAAGGTGTAGTGAGTAATGAGGATCGGTGATCTCCACAATCGATATTCAGATTCACAATGCACTTTTACCGGTCAAAATGTACTATTTTCGATAATAGTGTAAATCACATCTGAACCATCAATTGTAGACTTCCTATCCTTGTGGAACATAGATAATTTGACCATTTAATATATAAATGGTCTTCAAATAAGCAATATAACCTTTTCCTTTTTCCGTGCACACCAAGGATAATAAGTGATCCATTTGGAAAATAATTCGGTATATCTCATTCTGAATAAAACTTAAGAAAATAAATGCCACATAGCCAAATTCCACTGGGTAATTTACAAGCGACACCCATAAATCCCAATGTTTCGGCGAAATTCATTCGTCATTGCGTGATTTTTTGGGCCTCGTGGCTGCTTGATAAAAAATACTAAAAATGGGTGTAAACATGATGCCCAAATCCTTACCAATTTTTTCCAATAAATAGTTCGAGAGGAGAGAGACCTTCGTCGGGGCAACCCAAACCCTTTTGATACAACGCCAAAGATTTGTTGTTTCTTCGTTAGAGCAACTCAAATCTTTTCAATCTGTCACCAGAACTGCTGAGCTTCGCTAGAGTTTACCGGGGTTTGCCCTCTCCTCTCTTTCTTGTTTACATGTATGCTATTGGATATTTAAAATAAAATAATGAATTGAGGTCAAAATTGGGTTTGCCATCAGAGAGATGTTCCAAACCAAATTTGAATTTTCAATCAAAATTTGAGGGGGTGTTCCACTAGGGTTTTTTGGGTTTTAGTTTTTTAGACCTTTAGTTGTAGTTTAAATCTACAACTTGTTCCACTAAAATGTTGGTTTTTTGGCAAAACAATTAGAAATTGGTTTTTTGGTTTATTCGTTGTCTTTATTCAAAAAAAATTTGCATTTATTAGTTTTGCGTCAATTTTTTGTGGTTTATTGGTTCCTCTGTACGAGACGAATCTAACAAGTATGAAATTATAGTGAAAATTAATTATTTTTTGAATAAAGCCAAAATTAAACCGATAAACCATGAATTTTTGGCTTTATTAAAAAAATTTAGTTTTGACTATGATTTTATACTCTTTAAATTCGTCTCGTCGAGAGGAGGAACCAATAAACCACAAAAAATTGATGCAAAACTAACATTTGCGAACTTTTTTGAATAAAGACAAAATGAATAAACCAAAAACCAGGTTTAGTGGAATAAAATAATTTTTAGAGTTAAAACAAAACTAATTTTTTTGAGGAATGTTTTATTAGTGGAATATAATGGTTTTTTGAATTAAAATAAAACCAAATTTTTTTTAGCGGAACACCTCCCGACTCGAATTCGGAAAAGAAAGAATTGTGTAACGGCCCTGTTCGGTTAGGGGGTTTAGTTTTTGTTTTGTTTTGTTGACATTATTATTTTCCTCATTTCTCTCTCTATCTCTCTCCACTCATTACACCTTTTGACATCATCAAAACTAAACTAAACTACCAAACGAATAGGACATTTTCCCGCTGTAACTTACATTGAATTCTCCTTCTTGGAGATTGTCTACGAGAGCATGTCTTGAAAGTTGAAAGAGATGTTTTTAAGTTGAAACTACGTCGTTTTAGGGAGTCCTCCCTGGCGTTAGTCGCCTCGAAATTACCGTCGTTCCCGATAAACCCCTTCTTGTCGTTGGTGGCTCACCTCGTTCTTCACTCCCTCCACGACTCTGTCACTCCCACCCTCCCATTTCCACCCACTCTCTCTCTCTCTCTAAACCTACCACCATGGAATCAGCCTCTCTCTCCCGGATTGGCCTAGCAGGCCTCGCCGTCATGGGCCAAAACCTAGCCCTAAACATCGCCGATAAAGGTTTTCCGATCTCCGTCTACAACCGCACCACCTCCAAGGTCGACGAAACCCTAGATCGGGCCCACAAAGAGGGCCAACTCCCGTTAACAGGCCACTACACCCCTAAAGACTTCGTCCTGTCCCTTAAACGGCCCAGATCCGTTATCATCCTCGTCAAGGCAGGATCCCCTGTGGACCAGACCATTGCGGCGTTGTCGGATTATATGGAGCCAGGTGATACCATTATTGATGGCGGAAATGAGTGGTACGAGAATACTGAGAGACGGTTGCGTGAGGTGGCTCAGAAAGGCATCCTTTACCTCGGTAATTGCAAAAAGAGTTTCTTGCATGTTGCTTGTTTCAGTTTTTCTTTTTGGGTTTGAAGAAAGATTCAATTTTGATGAGATACTATTATAATTGAGTTAAATTCGGGTTGTTTCTAATTTACGGTACTGCTGCAACAGTCTTATGGGGTTTGAAAAAGATTCAGTTTTCATCAGATGCTGGCGAAGTGACCAGTAGAATTCTTTATAGTTTAGAAAATTTTAGGTATTGTTTTCTCTAATCTAAGGAAATGCATGTAGTGGAGTTGTTGGGTTTTAAAATGATTCAGTTTTGATGTGATACTGGAAATCAGGTAAAATTCTGTTGGTAGAGAAAGTGTTCTTAGTAATTGTTATCGTTAATCTACGGAAATCACAGGTACTGGAGTAGCTTCTTACAGTATTTTGGTGATTGTTATTTCTAATCTGCAGAAATTACACGTACTGGAGTAGCTTCTTACGGACTTTTTTTTTTTGGATTTGAAAAAGATTCAGTTTTGATGAGATTCTAGCAAATTAAGTAAAATTCTGTTGGTATAGGAAATTTTGGTGATTGGCATTTGTGATCTGCGGAAATTGAATTTATTGGAGTAGCTTCTTACACGCATTTTTTTTGTGTTTGAAAAAGATTCAGATTTTGAGGGATACTAGTATAATTGAGGAAAGTTCAATTAGTGTAGAGAATTTTAGTGATTGTTATTTGTGTCGACAATCAATAAACAACAAGTGAGTAAGATGGGTGTAGCTGAAATGAGAATGCTAAGATGGATATGTGGTAAGACTAGAAAGAGACAAGATTAGAACTGAAATTGTTTGTGAGATGGCAGGTGTAGTACCTGTAGAGGAGAAGTTGAAAGGAAATAGACAAAGGTGGCCTGTAGATGCAATAGTTTAGAGAGTTGATAGGATAGTTTTGGGTAGTAACGCTACGGATGCAATAGTTTAGAGAGTTGATAGGATAGTTTTGGGTAGTAACGCTACGGGGAGGGGAAGACCCAAATTGACATTGGATGTTGTAGTGCGCAAATATATGAGTCTACTAAGTTTGAGTGAACAAGTAGCTCTTGACAGAGCTCAGTGGGAAAAAAAAAATTCATGTAGCCGACCCTAATTGATTGGGACATAAGGCTCGGTTTGGTTTATTTATACCTACAGAAATAACATGTAATGGAGCTTCTGGCAGTCTCTTTTTATTTTATTTTATTTTTTTTGAAAAAGATTCAATTTTGACTAGAGAGTAGTGTAATTAAGTGAACTTCTACCAGAATAGACAATAGCTTCTTATAGTCTTTTTTATTGGGTTTGAAATAGAGTTTTTATTGAGATACTATTCAATTGAGTGAAATCTGTTCGTAACAGAAGATTTTAGTTCTCTCTAATTTAGGGAAATATGGATTCTTCTACAAGGGGAATTGAGTGATTTGTTCTTTCTTCTAAGTATGGGAGTGGATATAAACTATCAAGGAAAATACACTAATGAAATTCATTTTTGTGACGTGGGCTGAAATGGGCCGAAGTCTGATACTATAAAGTATAAAAAGCTTATTATACTGAATTCATTCTCCACAACACCCACTCATGTTCAGCCTCTTAACTGTTTATAGATTTGCCAGATGTAGCTTCTTACAGTTCTTTTTCTTGGGTTTGAAAAAGATCCAATTCTGATGTGATACTAGTAAATTTAGTACTCCCTATTCTTATGATAGGAAGGATTCGTACGATTTGTAATCTCCTTTATTGAGTGATTCCTTTGTTCTTCCAGCTTTGAAAGTATTTATAGATATACTATCAAGGATAACCAGCTAATGAAATTTTTTCTGTTCTTTTGGGATTATTGGATGGGTACTACTCCCTCCGTCCCAATTTGTTGGGCCTGTTTACCTTTTTGGACATCTCAAAAAATTGTCTATATCTCATAATCTATAATGTTTTTTATGATTTTGAAATCTTTGTTTAACAAAATTAATTGAGATCTATCAAACAAGATCCATATAAAAAGTATTATAAATTAAAAGATATCAAAATTTTTTTGAGCTTTCCAAAAAAGAAAACAGGCCCAAGAAATTGGGACGGAGGGAGTAGTTTTTGTAATCTCCTAGGAGTAAAATTGAGTAGAGTTCAGTTATTATCAAAGAATATGGATGATATGTAATGCACAGAAGTATTGATGATGCTTTTAGGAAAATTAGTGCTTCCTTCTTTCTTCTATCTTTTAAGTATTTGTGAATGTGCAAACTTATCTGGGATCGCGCGGTGCGTGCTATTTTTTATCCTGTAACGCGGGCTGAATCCAATACCATAAAGAGTCTCTTAAACTGAAATTGATTCCTTATCAAACAGGTATGGGTGTTTCTGGAGGTGAAGAGGGCGCCCGTTACGGACCTTCTCTAATGCCAGGTGGGTCCTACGAGGCCTACTTAAACATCGAGGAAATCGTGAAGAAAGTTGCAGCTCAAGTCGAGGATGGTCCCTGCGTGACCTATATTGGTGAAGGAGGGTCAGGGAATTTCGTAAAGATGGTGCATAATGGAATTGAATACGGTGATATGCAGCTGATTTCTGAGGCCTATGATGTGTTAAAAAATGTGGGAGGGTTGTCGAATGTTGAATTGGCTGAGATTTTCAGTGAGTGGAACAGAGGGGAGCTTGAGAGTTTCTTGATTGAAATCACGGCTGATATATTCAGAGTGAAGGATCAACATGGAGAGGGAGACTTAGTGGATAAGATTCTGGATAAGACGGGGATGAAAGGGACTGGGAAATGGACAGTCCAGCAGGCAGCGGAGCTATCAGTGGCAGCTCCGACGATTGCCGCCTCACTGGACTGTAGGTACTTGAGTGGCTTGAAGGAGGAGAGAGAAGCTGCAGCAGAGGTATTAGAGGCAGCAGGATTAAAGGAGGAGGTTGGGACTGTGAGGAGTGGGATTGATAAGAAGAGGTTGATTGATGATGTGAGGCAGGCATTGTATGCATCCAAGATCTGTAGTTATGCGCAGGGAATGAATTTATTGAGGGCAAAAAGTGTGGAGAAAGGCTGGGGTTTGAATTTCGGGGAATTGGCTAGGATATGGAAAGGAGGGTGTATTATTAGGGCAGTATTCTTGGACCGGATTAAGAAGGCTTACCAAAGGAATCCAAATTTGGCTAGTTTGGTGGTGGACCCGGAGTTTGCTAGGGAGATGGTGCAGAGGCAGGCAGCGTGGAGGAGAGTGGTCGGGTTAGCGATTTCAGCTGGGATTAGTACACCTGGGATGTGTGCCAGTCTTGCTTATTTCGATACATATAGGAGAGCGAGGCTTCCTGCAAACCTTGTTCAGGCTCAGAGAGACTTATTCGGGGCGCATACCTATGAGAGGGTTGACCGCCCTGGGGCGTTTCATACCGAGTGGACAAAGCTTGCTCGAAAGGGTGACACCCCTGTAGCTGCTCTCAATTGAACATTGTCACTTATTTGTTCACATTGTGATTTGTTGATGTTTCGATTTACATGAGGTTGTATCTTTTGTTGCTGAGGATTATACCTGCTTAGGCATAGGAATTGTTGTTTAAGCCTTGCAGAGGTCTCTCATTTTGCTGCTAATAAGTGATGCATGCCTACTGGCTTCGTTGGAATTTCTTGCCAGTGCAGGTTAGAAGATAAACTTCTGCTTATTTTTCTTTGCAAATTACACAGTATTTGCTTGTTATTGGTGTTTACTTTTTCCCCCCAGTACAGTTTCTCAGCTTGGACTTCTTGGTATTTGGGTAATTTGTTGAACTTAGTCGTCCATCATTAAGAATGAAGCAATAGTTTCAGAAACGGGTAATTTTGGTGCCATGGTTTTGTTTCTATTGGATTAGTGGTGGTGAAGAAATTGGGTTGGGAGTTGGTCATAACTTAGCTACTTTTCATGTCTTGAGAGAGATCAATTTTGTGAACTGAAAAATGGCATGGTAGATATGCAGCACATGTTCTTGTAGAGTTGTGGGACCAAAAATGAATGTTCTGCCATGGGATGATGGGTGGAATCTTTGTATAGGAACTAAAGGATGTCTGCTTGAAATACTAAAGTTCTTGATTATCCGTAATGTTTCTGCATGTCTCTACTGTTTCGTGGCTCCTATGGTCGTTTTTTGGCCTTTTGTGTGTGTGGTGTTTTCTGTTGCTGAATGTAAATTTCCATGATTACAGTAGAAGGATGACTGTGTAGATGGACCATGGTAAACATTTTGGGTCCAGTTGTTAAAACCTTGCTCACTTCAAGTTCCCTCTTCTTTCTTATGTCTAACTAAGATGAATAGGTTTTTGGTGGGTGTCTGCTTTACGGTGACCTTTCAGCTACCGTAGTTTCACAGCCTTTGTTATATCGAACAGTTGCTGTGTGTTTGACAACATCAATTTTGATGGATGTTCAATTGCCATACTCGATCAGTGTGAAAAACTTTTTAACATCATTTATAAGGATTCGTTTTAATTGGAGAGTTAATATATAAACTTAAGATGGTAATGGGTTTGTAATTTTATTAAGATATTGTTGTCGGTAGACGGACCCATTATTGCTTTTCTCCAGATGGGGTCATATGCATGAAAAAGGCATATTTGTATGATTGCAGCTTGACTTCTGAGTACCTTCATTTTAGTTCTTGAGGTTAGCCACAAAAATAACAAATGAAAGTTTGCTGTTTCCTTTGCTGGACTGTTGTTGGCAATCACTTCAAATAGTTTGGCAGGTATTTTATTCGTTGTGTGCTGCATGCTTGCTTTAAATATACTACAATATGTTGCTTTCATACTGAAACCTTGGTTGAACCAAGGTTCTTATTTCAGTTCTGGGTAGATACCGATTGGTTTAAGTTCGGGTACCATTTTGAATTTATGGTTGTAGAATCGTGTATTCATATTTTTACCCAGACTAGAAATCATGGTGATTACCTTGTGTCAGGATGGATGTGCTATTTGTTTTTCATTTTTATTTTTTATAAAAAAATATGCTATTCCTTGTTCGGTTACTTGTTTGGGAACACAAACCAAACCTTTTCATATCTACCAAATTTGTTGGTGAACTGCTTGTCTGCTGCTTGGATATTGACACTGATACGTTGGGTACGTAATTGGCTGTGTACGGGAACTATTGAGAAGTAACCCAGATTTATACTGTAAAACAGCCTCAAACCCTTGTGTGCATGCATTTCCACCAATTTTTGGCTTTTTGGGCTTGTTAGTTGATGTATGTAAGAAAGAATGAACGATCTCGAAAAGTCTGGAAAGTTAAAAAAGCCTCACAAAAGTCCATAAATCACCTTTGTGGAAAGGTGCCTCCCTAGGCATATGTGAGACGTGCTGCTGAGAATGGATAATGACAACCAAGTTTGATGCTGATACCTTTTACTGTACTCTGTACACTTTTTGTATCTAAAAAAGTATATGTTTTAAGTTTCCCACTTGATTTTATCTCATAAAATTTGAGATTTTATCAAAAAAGTCTCTCAATTGATAAAAGCTTGGAAGAGATTTCATCAAAGTCATTCTTAAATGTTAGGCGAAATTACCATTTTGCCCCCAACACATTAATTTTTGTCTGGAATCCCACCATACGCCAAACACACACACACATCCAACCTCACTCTCGACTCTTTCATGTATTTATGGTGGATGTTGATAAATGAGGGGAAAAAAATTAATAGGTTCAAAGTAAATATTTTGTAAAAAAACCTTGGTACTGTTGGGTAAATTCTTAACGTTTATTTTTTGTTCACAGACGAAGAAAGGAAAGAAGGGCAAATTGGTAAATAAGCCATTGAGGTGATTTTTTCAAAAGTAGATTTTATCAAGTGAGAAAACAATGTGATTTTATCACACCTTCATAAAACTCACCTAAAATGAAAAATCTCATTTATCAAGTGAGAAACTTAGCCTGAAATAACTTGGGTAAGAGTATCTCCAGCAATCTCAACAAACATTTAGCCATTTTGCTCCAGAAAAGTGTCATACAGTGATATAGTTAGCTAAAAATCACATTTACCCAACAGACTAACTACTTGGCTCAAAAAAAAAAAAAAAAAAAACTGTCACCTTTTTCCTCACACGGGCGCGTGTGCTGAGACTGCAACCCATTCTCCTGCACCGCCTCCTTCGACCGTTGTGTGCGGGTGTTACGGGACTCCGTCGGCAACGGGTCTTGGACCAATAGAATCGTCTCGACGAGATCTATAAGCCTCTGGTCTCAAAACGATTTTAGGATCAAGTTTTTGGCGACTGGATTTTTTTTCCAGCGATTTGTTTTTCCCCACGACGAGAGTTACAACCCCTTCCTCGCCATTCTTTGCCGTTGACGGCGAGGCTACTGACTTGTGGACGAAAATGTTCCACTCGAATAAATACCAATGTCTGATGAACTTAGTTTTGTACATGGACAATAAATGCATCGATACTTACAAAAGGATCAAAAGAGATTGTGTTACACAGAATTGTCATATGAGATGATCATCCCTCAACAAATGGTAAAAAAAAAAATTTTAAAAAAATTGTGAATAAGAAATACCCATCCGTTGTTTCAGATTCGTTAACAATTAACTTCGCTGGAAAGAGATCGAAGAAATTTGCAGCTTATTTTCCGAGGAAGAATAAAACAAAGGGCTACGGAATACTTTCATTGTCAAGGACTGGATGAGTTCTTGCAACAGCTGCAGAAGGCATTTTGCTAGTACCTATCCAAATGGTTTCAAGACCAACACTTTCCTCTGCTTCTCTCTCCATTTCATGGATTCTCTTCGCGGTTACGACCTTGGCAAGTACCATCCCCACAAACCAAACCACCACCAGTCCAACAAATCCAAGCACAAACCCCATCAGCCACAGATGCCACACCCTCTGCTTCCTCTCCGATGGAACAACCATCGAGAAAAAACCCGGATTTCTACTGTAACACGAATTCCGCATGCTCATTTCACTGAGATGAACTGTCCCATTCGCACCAAATCTAGCACATCTCTCTCTTCTATAACTTCCTTCTGAATTGGGAAACTTAATCTCGATCGGCTCTCCCACGGTGTTGAGATCAAGCTTAGTGGGAGTATTGGACCTCACACTTGAGGCATCAAAAGCCATGAAACCAATTACAGGGGAAAGTAGCGAGTAACCATTCACCTTGTGGTAGTAAGAAGACCAGTTGCCAAAGTCTAGATAGACTATTGAAATTCTCCTCACATAAGGCACTGCAAGAGTCCTTTGTGGGATGTGAATGTAGCTGAAATTAGCACCTCTACTCCACAAGGTCTTGCTTCGAATTCGCACCACCGACACTTCCATGCCTTTCAGATTTTCAGGTAGATCGGTTTTGTATAGAGCATCGGTGTGAGGTTGATGACGAAGCAGAGCTCTGAGAGCAAGATCATGGAGAAGAACATCTAGAGATTCATTAGGAACAAGTTTATCAAAGCTGTGCACTACTGGAAACAAGAACATAGAGAAAATCAACCAGATCCCCAACATCTCTTGATCATTGCATGACAAAAGGTGGCACAACTTTTACAGTAAAGAGATGGGACAATGGAAGAAGTCATGTTTGTAAGTTGTAATGGGTCCCATTAGCGGGACTAATGAGTAGAAAAACAGGTGCCGTTATAAACACGGGTCCCGACCCAGAGTTGTAGCTCAAGTGGTCGTGAGTGGGCACTTGGGTGCCACTGGCTGAGGTTTCACGTTCAAGTCGATGGAAACGACGTTGGCCTGCTGTACTAATCTTACTCTATTAACATCCTATCGTCGGGACAAAAAAAGACAAATAAAAACTTGGGATCCCACCGTGGAGGAAGTACAATCATATCAATGGTGGTTGATGAACAGTTTAGTCGTCCATGAATTGCGGGGATTAACATGAAGCTGTGATTGCATGTTTCCACAATTAGAGGCAATTTAGCAGTAAATGGTGGGTTTGAAGCCATGTGCAGGAGATTGATAATGACAAGAATGAATCTCCCTCTGCATGCCAATTTCTCTTTACATGTCCAACATTGTACATCACCCTAAATCAAAATGCATATAAAGCTACTAAACATCCTTCCTCCCGTGCAACTCCGCCTGCAAAGCGAAATAGAATACACAAAGGAAGAAGGCATGATGCAAAACTTGACCAAATATCTCCCATAATCGAAGCTCTGATATTGTTACGTTACCAATTGTCTCCGAAAATTAAAACGTTTTCAAATTATCCCAACAATTTATATCAAGTTATTTCGCATAACTTCGCCCGCAGTAATACCAATATTAAAAGTAATTAACAATAGTGAAAAGACCTTTAACAAGGAAGAACAGGAAACAACATAACGAGAAATTGCATATACATAATTGTCCTATACAAAAATAGTACTCCTTCAGGAGCAATTGATTGAAATTGCTACAACTAATCCCTACAACTTTTTTCTCTCCAAGTGCATCCAGGCAAAGAGAGAGAGAACTGCAATTTCCTATCCGATTATAAACAGAATTTCAGAAACTAAAAGGTGTAAAAAGGGGTCACTTCTTGATGGTGAGCTCAGCCCTGAGATGGAGAATCCCGTCGATGAAAAAAAGGCTATCCTCTCCCATGAACGCAGTCCAAGGCACACCGAATAGGTTGCGATACCCAACCGCCTTTCCTCCTGTAAACGTGTAGTTCCCTTTATATCTACTGGCGTACTCCCCACTGGGTTTAAACCTAACTGAAAAATCATAGTCAACTCCAAAACTCACTTTTCCCTTCTCCTGCATTCCCAAAAACAACCCGAAGCAATGGTAGTTTGTTTGCTGTTCCAAGTTACAGTGCGCAGAAAGGAAAAACCCTTGTCCCCCAAGATGGAAGGCTTGAGAGTAAATCCTGCCAGCTGGGAAAAGATGCGCGCACTCTTCACGCTTCAAATCCAGGTACACAACACACTGCTGGCGTGGCAGTTCGAACTCCAAAACCTTAACAGGGCGATACTTGTAGGCGCGCTCTACAAAC
Organism: Gaultheria prostrata; assembly: GCA_036023075.1. NCBI lineage: Eukaryota > Viridiplantae > Streptophyta > Magnoliopsida > Ericales > Ericaceae > Gaultheria > Gaultheria prostrata. The sequence goes on along the minus strand of JAXBDA010000256.1, from coordinate 12,523 downwards.
CGATGCGAAGAGGCATTGGGATCCTCTGCAGCAAGGGTGCGTTTCCGATAGGGTGCCTCCGCCTTGAAAAACAGAGCTTCTAGAACAACCTTTGATGCGAGTTCTTGGTCGAAATCGTTGCAAGTGAGGACTTTCTTCAGCTTTCGACTAGTCATGTATGGGAAACGGATGACACGACCTAGGCGCGTGCCTAGGACATCCCGTCGGTCGTCAACCATTGGATAATGGGCTCGGGCCCACTTCAGGACCAAATCGTAGATAGCATCCTCTGAAGCTACCTGGAGATCATCACTGGACAATACGGCCTCAATTCCAGGTAAAGGCAAGTTCAGCAACTCTTCTTGGAACCTGAAAAGAAATGCCAGAAAAGATGTCTTCAACTCAACCGACCAAATATAGCGTTTTAGTTCAGCTGACTCATTGCGAAGAAGGCAGTTTCTTAATCCAGGCCACTTTGAAATTGCCGCATAAGTATACATATATGGAGTTGTGGATTCTTATCCAATCTTCTAAAGGGAAAAACATAGGGTGAAAGTACACGTCCAAATTGGAAACTGTCAAATCAGACTGGCAACTCGAATACCCAGTGTCAGTGAAAGCATAATTTACCCTACAAAAGCCAAAATTTGGGGGAAACTACAAAAAAAAAACAAAAAGAGATGGCATTTTCTCAAAGTTCTGTTCTCGAAGGCTGTATTGAGATCAAGTATTCGGGTAAGGCCGTAAGGGTAGGGGTGATAAGCAAGCCGAACAAACCACACAGTTAGTTGTTCAAGCCCCGATTAGAAAACTTCATGAATTTGAAAACATGATCAGGCTTAGCGTGTTTATGAGACGAGCCAATCTGAAACGAGCTTTAATCGAGCCGAACTCGAGTAGCCTGAATTTTTATCCATTGTAAGCCGAACACGCGGAGTAGTAGCTTGTTCGAGCTTGATTTGAAAGCTTAACAAGCTTTAAAAAAAAATCTTCGAGTGTGGTTTGTTTATGTAACAAACCTATCTTGAACAAACTTTTAACAAACGAATACGAGCTCGAACTCGAGTAGCTGGGTTTGTTTATCATCACTATGCAAAGGAAAAGAAAAGGAAATAGAAAAACTAAAGGATCTAACGGCTCACATAAACAAACCAAATGCTTGATCTAAACACATCCTAAGAGAATTAAAGGTATTAATATGCATATCATGAAATAGGAAGTCAGTTATACAAATTTCCTACCCCAACTTTGTGATATACAGAAGAAAAACGAACCCATTTAATTTCCAAGTATGAGATCACAAAGAAACAGAGTGGAGTTATGTAGTAGAGAAACTCACTTAGTTATGTCCTTGTACCGCGCTACAAGAAACTGCTTTGCTGCATCTGTCAGTGGCTGGACTGCATCAGTCCTTAAAACAGTGGATGGAAGATCCAAATACAGCAAGGCAGACTCGCGAGTCATAGGCTTGCTTCGCAATAACCGGCTGCAGTATCTCATGCATGAAGCAACTTCATATTTTCCAGCAGCCATGAGCACATCAAGCAAAGCAGAAGATGTGGTCGTTGTCAAACAACTACTGTACATGAAATTCAGGAGGTCCATGAAGGCAGCTTCCTCTGTTCCACAACAATTTTTATAATTGTGTAAATAGGACTCATTAAGTCAACATGACAACATATCTCAAGGAAAAACATGAAAAGAACATAAAACTACAGTATAAAGTATAAACCATGAATGGGTACCAAAGGTAAAACTGGACAATAGGAATGCAACGAAAAACATGTGAAATGACTACATATAAGTAACAAGTTACAAGCTTGAGAAGCTCTGATAAACCATGAACCAACATTTTCCATACAGGTAAGCAAAAATATGACAATCTGATGTGTTTCTATATTTACCAGAGGCATTAATTCTTAGAGTTGTTGTATGTCGCTGATCTGATTCTCTCATCCCATTCGAGAAAAGCTGCAAGAAAGGCCAAGATCAAAATTCCATTTTGGCAAGCTATTACACCATGTTAACAAAGCAGCAGAAAGCCAAATAAATTATTCCTGACCTTATAAAAAAATGGACTCTGTGCTGCTAAAATCGGAGAGCTGATGTGTATAGTCTTGACTCGATGGACCGCTGTACAGCCCATATTCCAGGATGAATCATAACAACGGGCAGTTTCCTCACCTGCATAAGTATCTAGTCAATCATAAAATCTGCACGACTCAAAACTGGACAATGTCATGGAAATGGGACTATGAGTCACTGCTGAACCATGCACTATCAGCTCATCTTATTTCCCAAGCAGATAACATAGTAGATTTTTGCAATAGGCTACACAGTTCCTTCTTTAACGGTAAGTACCGTAACAGAAAAATGTATAAGCTGAAGACCATATTACTGTTAATATCAGCATAATTACAAATTTATTTACTCATTATTTTTCTTCTTGTTTGATCATTATGTTATTTGTGGGAGGAGGTTGAACAAAGTTCAAAGAAAAGAAGAAGAAAGTAAAATATTTACCAAGTGGGAATTTATTAACTCCGCAACCTGAAGGTGACTCCTCAATCATTACCACAGCTTCCTCATCTTCATTGTCGCGAGCAACACCATCATCAGTATCCGGCATGTTACAGCTCAAAATCTGCTCCTCCCGATGCATGAAGACATCTACAACTAAGAGACAAATAGTATTTGTAGCTGAAATCAGCAATCGATATTGAGAAACAAGCATCATGCGAACATACTACCCATGATTCCTTCTACCCATGATTCCAACGTTTGGAACAGGCAGGAATAGGAATGTGATGCCAGACTATTTTTATTCCAGCGGTTGGCAGAATAGGAATGTGATTCCTGATGACATATTCACCCAGGAATCACATTCCTAGACTGGGGGGGAATCTAATCCCTCCCTTACCCCATGGGAATCCCAGATTCCTGGCTCATTTATTAAGAAAAAGGAAATGTTGACTTTGATAAATTTCCAAAATAATTGTTTCCTGCGTAAGATTATTGAATTAATCCAAACATCGAAATGCAATTCCTCCAGGTATCAAATTCCCAGTAATCATATTCCTATTCCTACCCAAGAAAATTCCAAATTCCTAGTAATCATATTCCTACTCTTACTCAAGATTCCAGTCATCCAAACACAGCCTAAAGGGAGCATTTTGGAGGGAAGAAATCATCAACAAATTTCTTCCTCTCGCTTACAAGGGATACGCTAAAAACATAAACATACTTTTTGCGGTCTCTATGAAGGCATACATGTCAATTGTCATAGTTCAAGTAGTTCAACTACAATAGGTGAAAAGATAATGGATAGTTCTACCAATAATTGAGAATTTTGGATATATGGATGCACTTAGGACTAGAGAAGTTTACACATTCAACCACATTCCCGCAATGCATTTTTCTCACCCTTATGCTGCCCAAAGACATACAAATGATGTGAATGGAGGAACCAAAATTTCAATGCCAACAAATCTTCCATCTTTAAGCTAAAATGAGGTACAGAATTCAATCATCAACATATAACACCTGTCACTTCTTGTAACAAGAACCACAATTAACCTAATTGCATCAACTTCCCAAATCTCACTTGTTAGTCATTCCTCTACTATATTGACAACTCCTATACAAAATCCAATTAAACCAGCTTATTTAAGACCCCTTGCCACAATCCCACACATTCTGCAGCTGGAGAAAACAGATGGAAAGAAAAAAGTGGTGTTTTGAGCCAAGTCACTGCTTCAAGTTGCCATGAGACATGGGATCACTAAATCATGAAAAACGACCCTCAAATAGGGCATTTCTACAACAAGCTTGGCCCAATAAGTTACACAACCCCTAAGCACTAGCAGGTATCAATATTGGGCAATCTCAAAAAAGTCCACCCCGCCAGAACTCATGATACCAACGAGCCCACAATAGCTCAAGGTCAAGGAGTACTAAAAAAGGTGCTAACGGCAGTGGGACTCCTGCGGGTAATGAGAAGCTTAAAAAATGAAGCCCATTTAACTACTTATCTATCAGAAGCCAAACATCCTAGGAAAGTTTCCTCATTTCAAACGGAATTCCACCAAAACTAACAGTAAAAACTAAAAAAAACCATGCAAGAGAGAAAATCAAACACTTCCCAATCAAAACACAAAGTAGGAAAGAAGTTGAACACAATACTTGAACACAAAAAGTAGGACTACACAAGAATATAATATATCAGCCCTAACTCAGTTTCATAATAAAGCACTAATGTATGAAAACACCAATGTAAAGATTCCTCATTTCGATTGAAATTTCACAAAAACATCGTTTCAAGACTCAAGAGATTCAAGACCCAAAAGGCTCAGTTTGGTTTGATTCAGTTAATACACGTATATATGGGAATTGTGGGACGAAAGATAGTAGTTACCGTCTGCTTCATTCATGACGATTTCTTCTCTCCTCCGCTTGCGGTTGCCACGACCAACCTCGTCGGAGTTGGACACATCGGGCACGATTTCGATCCGAAGAACCCGGTCAGAGAAATTGCTGTCGTTGAACGCGAAGGTGTAATCGGAGTCGGAGTCAGTCCGGAACCCACTGAGTGAAGAGGAGTCCGCGTTCATGATCGTGTAGAAACCCTAGATTACAGTTTTGGAAAACGATTTGGGGAAAATCCAATCTTGCGAGTGATTTCTTCTCAGTTTTCACACCCCCGTGATTCCCAGTTTGTTTGATTGCTTAATTCCATTTTTCAATTCTACAATGGTTGTTACCGAGATGGGTTTTTTTTAGGAAATTTGTTTGAAGCTTGGTTCATACTCCAAGCTTTACTGTAATGCTAGGAAGTATCCCGAAAATTATTCCGAAAATGAAATAAGTGGATCACATTAATTTGGATTTTTATCTGAATTATTAATTTCATGCTCAGCATAATTGGGGATATTTAATATTTTTTTAATCTCTAATCTTTATTTTTTTGGTACTTCGGAAATAATCTTTAATCTTTATGCTCACTATATAATCGAACTTTTTTTATTATATTAATTTATTAAATAAAATTTGAATTTTTTAACCTTTATTTCCAAACTATTGAGTTTTGAAATCACACTTTTTCAAACGTGTTTCCAAAGAAATGGAATTATATATTTTATTTTAAGTTCGGTCTAGTGTTAAGAATGATTGGAATACAAAATAAAATTCTCCCTCTCTACAAGTTTTGTCTCATCTAATTTTTTTCTTAACAACAAAAAGGGTCTCATCTAAATTGAGCCTTGTAAAATTAGCTAAGAAAAGATAAAGACACTAACAATTGCTCAAACTCTCTCACATAGGATATATGAGATCCATGTATGAGTGGGGTCTCACATATCCCAAATGAAAGAATTTATGCAATTATTGGCACAATTATTCGTGTGCCTATAGGAAACCTGAAATTAGCCTCTTTGACATACACCATGGCATAATTTTCTTTTGACAAAGAAATACAAAATTATATTGATGTCAATTGACATAACACAATCCATATTGGCTACTATATTTTCACGATAGCCTTGTTATATCGGAAAATGCTAACCTTGGAATGGGACTAGATGGTATCACACGACCTAATATTGGTCCAAAAACGTTGTTACACACCTTCAATATTTCTACTATAATCCTATTTAATCAATTTCTAATTACCAACAAAAAAAAAAAAAAATTACTCCAGTCTACTAAATCGGGAAGGAAATTACATAGTACTAATTCAATTCATGTTGGGCGAAACCTATAATTCTCTACTTTGCAGAATGGGCAAATCAGTCCAAAAAAGAGATCAAGCCGTTTTCTAGAATGTTCATTTGCATATGTCCCATGCTCTGGAACCCAATGAGAAAAGCTAATGCACTCAATTTTCTTTCATTTTCTTACTTCCCTCCACTAATTCCAGTCCTACAATTTCACTTTCTAAAAGCGAAAAGTGTTTATGGCCCAGTTTCCCACTTGATAAATCAAGATTTGATAAAATCAACACTTGATTTTATCAAGTGAGGAAAAACTTTGATAAAATCTCAGATTTTTTAGTGTAAAAATCTGAGATTTTATCAAAGATCTTCCTCACTTGATAAAATCAAGTGTTGATTTGATCAAATTTTGATAAGATTTTATCAAGTAAGAAACTGAGCCTATCTATATTAGTATTTTATTCCATCATTACATTTCATATAAACAAATTGTTACAGACCAAGGCTTCTAATCCAGTTGGTCTTGCACTCTTTTATGTTTGCGGCCCATTTGTTTGCCAGATTAGTTTTTAGGAATAAACTAAGAAGGGAATAAAAATAAAATATGGCAGAAGAGAGATTGTTTAAGAAGGGTTGATAAGTAATCCTTTTTTTTTTTAGCAAGTGATAAGTAATCCTTGTTTTTTTTTTTTCCGGTCATTCGGCATTTCTAATCTATTATACGGGGAGGGGAGAATGAGACTTGATCCCGGGATACAGTGTAGAGCATCCAAGAATTGAATGGGGGATGATAATTGAAATTCAAACATAGCCTTGTCTCTTGAAAGCCAAATGCACAAACGGAGGTTGAATGGACGAGACTGCATGCATCAAAAAATATATGTATTCATTCATAACTTAAAAATCTATTCGATTTATACATACAAGAAGGATCATTCCAACTGAACCACCTAATTTTCCATTTGTTGTACTCAGCCTCGGATTTGGGTACCCGTAGTGACCCAAGTCACTACTATTGAAGTCACCACCGCCTCTCCCGATGATTCCGGAAATCTCCGGGTTCTTCCGGAATGTTTCGGATCTCTCCGGAATGTTCTGGACTCCACTAGAAAGTTCCGGGTCCCTCCGGAACCTTCCGGATTACGATGGAAGCCTCCGGATTCCGTCGGATACATCCAGATTCTACCGGAAACTTCCGGTACTTGAAGCTTCTAGATTCTCCACCATCATTCCTCACTCTCCACATGTTTCTAGAGTCTTCTTGTATTATCTCTAGGAGTCCTAGTCTAGAATGTTCTAATGTAGTCTATAAATAGGAGTGTGTGTCATTTGTAAAGAGAGTGGAGAGTACACCAAGTGAGAGTGACAAGTGAGGTCACAAGTGTAAGGTACTAAAGTGTGTGTTGGTGAGAGCACCAAGTGAGTGTACTTGTGTAATCTTGTATCGTGTACAAGTGAAAGTATCAATAAAAGAGTATTGTTTGGTGCATCCAAACTCTTCAACTACATCTCCGTAGTGACCTCAATTGTGGGTCATCTATAATCTGTATTCAGGATTGAGACTGTTCAATTTGTCGAAAATATTGAGTAGATCATTCATGTAAAAAATCAGTTGAATTGAATATTGGTAGTCATATGTTCGGATACCATTTATATGGATAGCCAATATCATTTGGAGAATACATTGTAAGACAATTTTTGTCTTAATTGTATATATACCAATCTCCGATGAACATAATTTTTTGTACCCATAATGTGCTCAACATTCCTGAAAAATGAACGGTTATGATTCATTTGCTAATACATCAGGCCACCTCTGCCAAGCAAAACAAGATCCTGAATTTCATCTTTTCTAACAATTTTAATACAGTTGAATCCCCTGTAAGCATAAATCTGTTCAACTCGGTTAAACCATTCTTCGGCTCATTATATTCAGTGTTTTCTCACCAAATCATATCCCATTGGGTGTTTACTCTCCAGAATGGATTGTCACCTAATTTACCCAGTTCCTATCTCATCTCTCATTCAAACGTCCGCCGATGAGGCATCACTTCTTTGTAATTTCATTTTCTCGAAAAGGACAAAATCTTATAAGCAAATAATCTTTCAAGTATAAACAAGGAATCACAAATTATTATCACATATTGATATGTGTATATAAAATGAATGTGAGGTTTCAAACATTAGGAACCATCGTGCAGCGGTTCCCCTTCTCTGAGTCATTTGAGCCGTATTCCTACACCAAATTGGTACTCTCCTTTTATATATTAGATTAGAATAGATACATTCTTACCATGGAATGCTAATTAGGACTTGAATTTCTTGCTGCAGAGAGAAGCCAATTTTTCAGGAGGGAGAACCACGTGCCTGCAAAGTCCGAAAGACCAATTCAAAATCCTCAGAAAAAGAAGCGATTCTGAAAAACCTTAAGTAACGGAATTTGAAATCCGTAGGAATTTGAGAAATGAGGGTGAAGATTCAATTGGATTACCTCTTAAATAATGTGAACTTTCATCTCACAACTCACAAGCCCCTCTAGACTTCTACAACTCTGTTCCCAGAAAATATGAGAGTTCATCATTTTTAGCAACAGAAAATGCCAATTGAAGAGTAGAAGATTTCAAAAACATCCTGTGTCTCATCCATTAAAAATCCCTCACAGTGCAAAACTTCTTTGTGGAATAACCTCGTCACAAAACTGTCTTTAACACTGGCAGATGAATAGATGATATGAACATGGACTTGCTAAAGCACATAAAAAATGAAAAAAATGATTCTGATACTTGGAACTTGAAAGAAGCAAACCTGTAGCATCTAGAGCGCGGATTGATTCACAAAATGCATTAGCTCTCTCACGACGACGCATCACATTACTTGTAGGAAGGGGTGTGCTTGTAAGTTGGAAAATCTTTGTCAAAAGATGTATACCGAGTCAAGGAGAAAACTGCAAAAATCCAGTACGAGGAACAATTGAAACATGTAAAATGAGTAGCCAGGAAGATAATTTCCTGAATATGTGAAGCCACAGTAACTTTTCAAGAAAAAAGGGTTCAGGATATAATCTCTAAGTCGATCTGCCGTATGAGGTATAGCTACCACCAATGCACGGACCACAGCAATTGTAGCTCGAAAAGCATCCATCTGAACACGTATTTTGTCAAAAATCTAAAAATGTAGAACTTGATCACCAAATGAGTTGAATCCACCACTTCGAAAATAAGAAATTCAGAAAATAAACGTCCAAAAAGTATCATACCATGTCATTTTTAAAATGTTGTGCCACAGCTCCAAATGCGTCTATGCTTCCACACTTCAATGAATGGTACCTATCAAGAGAATGATATGACAAACTTCAGCATATTCTACAAGGAATCATAGAGGACACTTCCGGGAGAGTGCCGACCCAAAAAAAAAAGACACCTCCAGGAGAGTGATTGCTCTCACACTAACTTTCAACAGATTGGCAGCACTGATTTTCGTATCTAAGTTGGAGCTTACAACCATTTCCCATAAGATATTGAAAATCATGATTATTTTGTTCTTGGAGAATCTGGTTTGCTTTTATTTCTTATATAGTTCTATTGGTCAGGGTATTCTGTAATTTTGTAGTTTTCAGGCATGGACGGACTGTAAGGTTCACTCCTAGTCCAAGTTGGTGTAGGGATTCTCCCTCTGGTTTAATGCCCTCTGACTCAATGGGGATGATCTTTATATACTTTCAGAGCTTTGCAACTCCTTTTCAGAAATTTTGATGCCATAAAACCAGGGGTCATGAAAATGGCTTCTAAACTTGCCTTCTTGTTGCTCCTCCTCTTCAAAATTTGAAGCCTTTGAAGCTTGGACCTGATTCAGAATGCCATTTAGTTAAATTTTTAGGATTTAAGAACTCATTAAGCAAAGAGTTTTTGGAGACTAATTATGTTATGGATCTTTTGTCAACTGAACTGTTTATATATTAATAGCACAAAAAAGAGGTGCAAAAAGTTATTCCCAGTTTCTTTTGCCCTCACAGCAGCAACAAATGAATAATGAGTCATTTTGTAAATTGTTCTGAGTGCACTCACACACATACATGACTTGGATATCCCACAAGTTCAGTTTTATATCTTGTTCACCCTATTAGAGCTGTATAGCCAGCCATTCAAATTGGAGATGCCGAAAAAAATTCTACTGCGATCCTAATATGCAATAAAGCTCGCGAGTATAACCACTCTAATGGTTACCATGTTCCAATGCCACAAAACAAAGGAGAACATTACCTCCAAAGGGAGTCAATGGTTTTTCCATTTCCAATATGATGTTTGAGGAAAACAGTTACTTTTTCTGGGGTAACACATCCATACCTAAGGAAAATAAAACAGCAAGGCTCAACAAATGTAGATATACTCAAAGTGACATGACAAAAGCAAAGCTCTTCTCATACTTCAACTAACATCAAATAATCTGATGAAACCATTAATGTCTAAATACATTAACCAAGAAAGGTCCATCCTTGGTCCTTAACAATGACCAATAACTTCTCCTTTGATATGTGATCCAAAAATGATCACATTTCCTGCATACTTGTTCCCCCCAATGTGTAGCAAGCGCTAACCGACACTTTTTCCTGAAGATCATGTAACTCAATCACTTCTTTGAATCCAGTGATCACAACAGGCCTACAAACACCACAACGTCAAACAAACATCATTTCAGCCTCAATAACAAGACCCAGATGCGAATGAAGTATGGTTCAAGATCCAGATCCAACTGTATCAATAACACAGAACATACAAGATATCGCTATTCATTTCCACTTCTATCATTCAACTTCATTTCTAAAAGACAAAATTGACAAAAGGGCATGTGACTATCCTATTTTAGCCACCCGAGTCATATGCCATTATCAGATTAAAGTTTAATATTAAGTTAGTACATCGCAGCGAAGCAAGACCATTACATCCCCTAAACATATTTTAGATTGTTCAGCTCCAGGAGGGTGAAATAATTTTGACTCTCACAAAAAGAAGGAAAAACAACCATGCATACTCTAACCAAACTACAATGTTGAACAGCAAAAACTGTCACACACCGTGCATCAAAGAAGGGCGGTTCATTTGTTTCTCCAAAAGTTTCCTCGCATGCTCTTGAACCTAGAGATCAATTGAACGAAAATGGATTAAGATGGAAATCAATAGAAAGGCACCTCGTAATCTTCGCAAATGCTAAAGTAGTGCAAAAAAAGGGTCGTAATCAGTTGACGAGAATGCACATCACCATCTACCATACACCCACGGTCCACACCTAGTAATCTTTAACTAATCACTGAAGATAAACAATATTAAACGCAGATAAGCCTGTGCTTTGTGTTCTTTTCAAAGTTGGTGTTATGATCTAAAGTCTCATATTTTTGCAACTTGTTTAAATGGCAGCTCTCTTAATGTCAGTATGAAAGTCAAACCAGACACATGAATCTACTTCAACATCTACATCATCATACTGACCTTACTACAGAAACCGATCCAATCCAACATCGTAGAGTACCCACCTAAAGCCATGGCCGAATGCAGCTTTGCCGCCTGAATATATTCAACCTTTGGCAAGAAAACGGCAAGGGCATTGGAAAGATCAACAAAAAAAGCCTGGCATCTACGTAAAATCTTGCACCAACCGTAATGAAATTTGATCATGGTAAACTAGCATCTACCTCTAGGTTCAGCTCCTAGGATGTAATTTGATACAATTAGGATTATTCAATGCACAAAGAACAAGTAGAGAGAGAATTAAGATCGTAATTACTCACTCACGTTCTTCGTCTTTGGCAAACTCGGGGAGAAGCCTTCATCTTCTTCAACTTTCTTCTGAAATCCAAAATCAAATCGACGTCGGTGCCGACCCTCGTCGGAGATGATTCTGACAAGAAAAGGAGGAAGAGCTTCACCTCTCCGTCGTCGACGACGGTTCTAACTTCTGAGGAAAAAAAAACGCGAGACATGCTTTCTAAACCGGTTATTATGGAGAAAATTTTGGGTACCAATAGGGTACCAGCTGTCATGCATACGTGGTGCCCTTTTACCAATAAACAAGCGCCAACAATGCAAGAAATCAGATGGTTGCAGAAAGTGGGCCAGATCAGGGAAATAGCCTGCATCTTAACGGAGAGAACTAACCACCGTTTGTGTTTCTCTCTCCTCACGGGGCTCATCACTCATCAGGATTCCATTCTCTCTCATGATTCGAATATTTCAAATTCCCGGTTCCAAACTTTTGAATTTCAAAACTCACTATATATATAGTATGAATTTGTTATCATAGGTTTTCATTCTCTCTCTCTCAACAGTTCATTGCTTTTCCGGAAATGGACTCCGAAGCAGTGACGGGATGCAAACTACGGCACCATCCACCGGTCATCATGAGCCTCAACGATTACTCCTCCAAAGAACGTCCACTCTACAACTTTGTGGACCCTCGAGCCTCATCTAAACTCTTGTTACTACTTCTTACTCTCCCTATGCCTCTTTTCATCTTGTTTTCCATGAACAGAGGAAAACATCTCTGTTTCTTCTACCCCTGTCATGCTGTATAGAAATTTAATTGAAGCAAAAAGAAAAAATAATAAAAACCCAGAAACTCCATTGAAATATCAGTCAAAACGAAAGCATAATCTCTGATTTTGTTGAAAAAGGTTCCAAGAGGATTTGTAATACTCTATGACAAAGGACCAGCTACCTTCCCTGCCCAGTAAGTCTTAGTTTTGGTTTGTGAATTAAATCCAAATTAAGCTTAGATTATCGAAATTTAGGACAAGCCGGGTATGAAACCTCGACCTTGATTTGAATTTACTAACACTTCAAGGA